>JACYXV010000480.1:0-12083 GCA_016859225.1 Thielaviopsis cerberus | reverse complement strand
GCCTTTTGCTCGTGCGTCTATTTTAAGAAGCACGCCAACTACTAACAAAGATGGCTCGTCACGTGACCTGACCTAACTCGACTCGTGAGTGACAACCTTCAACCCGACGTTGGTGCGTAGAGTTGGTGGCCATAGCACTCTTTTCTAATTATTAACCCAAATGTCAGCAATTAAACAGTTTATCTGCGTCATCATTGATTAAACTCGGCCGTGGCATCATTTTGAACAAACCGCTACGAGAGATAACACCCAGACAAATGCATGTCAGATGCAACACGACAGAGGTACAGCCATAGAGTTATAGGAAACTTGCGGATTTTGGATCGAGCCTATCAGTATAAAGAACGGCTTACTCGGAAATGATAAAAACCCAGTATTACAATCAAGACAGTCAAGCATGTCAATGTCAGCCCATCAAATACAATGCCGCAAAAAAGACAAGCTGTGGTATTATTCAAGGGACCAACACCAGAGAGGCGCAGCGCAAGGCTCAGAGACAGGCGTCTGTGATGGACCTGTCAATACCTTGGCACTCTGACAAAACATTCATCTCGTAATGACCTTGCAAATAGCTGTATATGCTCAAGTACACCCAGACTTTAAGGCTTGATTCGAAATAATGCCAGCATATGACGTTGGAACAGGCATATGGACGCTCTGGAACAGACATATGGACGCTCTGGAACAGACACATGGACGCTCTGGAACAGACACATGGACGCTCTATAACTCCATGCTCATCCCACACATCCACGTCTCAGCCACTGCTCAGAGCCTTGTTGACAAAATCACAAGCCAAGTAGACCACGGCTAAGCCTCTGCCATTGCTTTCCCAGATAAAGAAAAAAAAAAGCCCCAAGAAATAAAGTATAAGTATTAGAATGGTAAAAAACCCGCTGCTTGCTTTTCTGCAGTCTCTTCTTCACCCGCCTACTCCACGCAGTCCCTCCCTATTCCGCATTTCTCCCTGCTCCCAACACTTACAGTGCCGCCGCCACAGTCGAAGCACAAGTAGACTCAGATTCCATGTCCAAAGCACAAGGAGGAGACGGTGATGCGCGTGGACTACTAGGCGAGCGAGTCTGCACCGTTGCCGGCGATGACACACACGGGGAAGCCGTCCGGGCATCAAGGTCGACTGCCAATATTCCAGGCGAATCTTGTTTGACCTCTTCGTCATCATCATCGTGAGAATCGCTGTCTTCGTCGCTGTCAGAAGAAGACAAGCTAGAGCCATCGGCGCCCTGGCTTTGTGTGCCTTCTACCGCATCGGCAGAGGCACTATCGGCGACGGGAGTGTGGGAAGCAGCGGGACTTGCAGCAGCTGAAGTCGTGTCGGAGGCAGAAGAAGAAGAAGAAGAAGTATCAGACACAGAACGGCAATGAGGAGAATCAACGGCTTTCAAAAGTCCCTCCGTCGCTCCTAAGCTGATTCCAGCAGATGACTCTTGCTCCAACAGCTCGCTGCCATCGTCACTAGAATCATCTTCTGAGCTGCTAATCGTATCGTCCAAGCTTCCAAATCTGGTAACCTCATCTTCAGCTACCTTTGCGGCCTCCTTCTTGACAAGGCCCTTGACTCCCACCGTTTTGGCATCAGTGTTAGAAGCCTTTTCCAAAACGTCACTTTGTTCCGGTGTGCTGGCTGCACTGGCTTTGGCCAATGCTGTTGCCGTCTGCTGATGGTGTTCTTCTTCCTCAGACTCGGAATCGGTCTCCTCGTCCCCAGACTGACTTGATGGTGACGTCATCGTTTCGTGTGGCGTAATCGGGGCTGTCTGGGTTTCGGCAACAGGCTTGATCGTGGGCGGTGTTGCTTTCTCTGGGTTTACAGTCGTAGTGGTGATCGGATTGGATTTTCCTGAGTTGCTGCGAGTTTGAGGGGAATCCTAGTTCCTGTCCAATTCTCGCTGAACAACCTCAACCTCATTCATCCATGCCTTGGCAGTCTCAGCAGTCATCTTTAGAGCTCATGTTAGTATGCATGACGCAAAATGGCCAAGGGCTAATACAAACCTTGAGATGCACGTTGATGGGTTTGCCATCTTCTAACGCAGTAAACATGATACCAGTCGACTTCAAGCCTTCCTTGAGCTGAAACTTCATCGCGGGCACTAGTATTGTGTTGAGAATCACACGGCCAGTGTGGTCTTGGCGCATAATAATGCGGACACCCTTGAAGCCAGAGTCGCTGGCCTCCTCATCTTGAAGCGCTGAGGCGTCAAAGCTACCGGGAATGACATTGGCACCAGCGTCAAAGCTGACGCTAGACTCAGGGACATTGATTTTGACGTTGCCAGCGCCGCGCTCCTTCCATCCCATGTCTTTGTCGAGATGGTACAGGCGGGAGCGTACTGAAAGAATAGTAGCTTCACCAGACTCGCCGTCGTTGACCTCGACTATGAATTTGTTAGCGGGCCCAATAAGCTAAAACAAGAATATCGCGTGGACTTACCCTTGTGAAGCTTAATCTTCTTTTCTTTTTCTTCCCTTTCTTCTTTCTTTTCGTCGCCGTCACCGTCTCCATTTGCGTTGCTGCCCTCATCGTCAGAATCCTCTTCAGCATCACTGTCAGGAGCACCAAAAGGTTTAGCGGACTTGGTTCCAAATGACGAGCTATCACCAGGCTTGGCGAACGAAGAAAGCTTGCTGCCACCGATACCGCCAAAGCCTGTCGAGCCCCCGCCAATACCGCCAAAGCCCGTTGAGCCACCGCCAAAGATAGAAGTCGTTCCACCAACTGCTGAGCCAAAGGGCTTTGCTGTCGCGGCTGACGACGCGCCACCAAGGGACGAAAAGGGCGAGGCGCCAGTTGCAGAGCCAAAAGAAAGCTTGGGCGCTGCACTAGTTGTAGACGAGGACGACCCGAATGGTGAGGCGCCAGACGAGGCACCGCCACCAAAAACGCTGGTGCTAGCTCCGGTGTTGGAGGAGCCAAAGGGCGAGACTGTCGAGGACGCGCGAGCAGCAAAGCCCGACTTGGCGAAGGCGGCAGCAGAAGTCACCGGGGGCTTTTCATCGGTAGGCTTTGTCGAAGAAGAAGTCTTTACTGACAAAGTCTAGAAATGGTCAATAGATGCTCAAGCAAGACCCACGTACTTATAGTGGCCAAAAAGAAAATTCATAAAAAGAGTCTTACCTGATCCTCTTCGTCTCTGGCGCGCTTCTTCTCGGGCTCGACAACATCGGTATTGTTTTGCGGTGTCTCGACCTTGTCAGTACCGTCAAGAATCTGGTCATGCGCGCGTTTCTTCTTGGGCGAGCCGAGCTTTTCGCGTAAGCCATCGGCTTTGGTCTCTGACATGGGCGAGTCAGAGCCGGGTGTAGTCGGGCTAGCGGCCTTGTCCCTGTCTGACTCTGAAATTGTGGTGTTGCTTAGCTCTTTGCGGGCGGCGGTGGTGGTAGCATCCTCGGGCGCGGGGGCAGGATCAACGCGGTCGCTCACGGGGCTGTCGACCGGGGCGGGACTCATGGCGGGCTATTAAATGGACGAATAAAAGGACTAGATAGAGACGGGATTGATGGCGACGATTTGAGGGCGATTGATGATGGGATAGGATGCCAAGATTGATAGAGGCAGAGAGAATGCGGCTATTAGAGAAGCGAAAAAAAAAACCCCAATCTGCAGAATTTGGTGATGGATCACGGCCAAATTCAAGGATGAAGAAGGGAAGAGAATGCAGAAATTTAGGAGACACGAAAAATAGGTTGGTTGACCAAAGTGCAGAAGTGGAGAGGGAAGAAAAAGTCGATACCAGGATAGTAGGAACAATTGGATTGGGAGTGGCAATGAAAATAACAAGGCAAGGGCAAGCAGGGCAAGGCTAGCAGTGGGGAGGGGGGGAAATTGTATGGAGATGAGCTGGCGGCAACTGGCAGGTTCAGGAAACAGGCCTATGGAATCTCCTGTAATCTGCTAAAACAAGGCCAGACCAAATTTTAGAATGGAATTGCATGAAATAAGCTCTTTGTCGTCGAGCTTGGTCGCGATTGCAATCGTCGACATTGGCCAGCATTCTACGTTGTCTATATATTCACAATGCTTTCAATGTAAACAGATGACATTCGCTACTGCATTCTACCCTGCGTTGGCTCATTGTTCACACCACAGACGCAACATTCAATATCTCACAACCTCTGATTCCCCGTGGTTTTTTCAAACAGAATATAAGAAAACCACCTGCAGTAAAGCGACCAATGCACGTCGATGCGGGGCGCATTGCACATACCAGATTCGGTTTGCCTGTTTTGCTGCCTGTGATATGTGACTGTTTATCCATCTGCTATCAACGCTGATATCGAACCCGGTTCATAGTCTTGCTTGGCCTGACAGAGAGGACACAATTACAATTAGCTGCTGTTTGTGCTTGTAACTGACAGCTGCATACCTTTTACGCGACTGGAAACACTACGGATCAAATTCGTGCCATGGAAACACAACGCGGTCAATCTTTTTGGATGTCCAAACTTTGCCTGGGTTCTTTGTCTATCTATGCATTCTTTCTTTACGTGAAGCTCAGATCCCTGCCCCTCTTTCTTTAGTATAAACCGGCACGTGAAGGTTGAAGCGCAATAACCCTAAATGACCCTAAATAAATCACAGGCTTGCGTCCACCACACAAGATCTTATTGCCAAGAACCAACAAATCCAAACAAAACACATTTAAATAAGGCGAGCTTTTAATACTTCAACATGGAACGTCCATGGGTAAGCAATAAATGTTACTAGTACTCCATGTCCAACATATACCGGGCCCTCAGCTAATAAAGCACAGGCAGCCAATGCCAATGTAGAATACCATCAGAGGATACACTGCCAGAGCAACACGATTTTTGACAACACCAGATCCTGCCAAAATGCTGATGCCAGCTGCCATGGACCATAAAACAAGCACAATGTACACGGGGATGCGCGCGATCCAGTACAATCGAAAAGCGGACAAAAGGGCGGCAATGACGAGCGGGAACAGCGTGTACCCAATGACGCAAACACTCTGCGCAAACGATCTGCACAAGACGTTAGTAAGAAAAGAGCACAGAGCTACTCCGAGAGACAAAAAAACTCACATGCTTCCACCCAAAAGACGAATCTGCAGCGTAACGACTGCCTCGCCAATCCACACCATGGCAAAGATGCCGCTAAAAACAGCATCTTTTTGCTCCGGGCGGGCGTGAATACTCAGCAACACACTCAGCGCCAGACAGAAAATCAATGGCCCCCACAGATCCCAGTCGCGTAGGCCCGACGTCATATGGTTCGCGGCTACGAGCGACTCAGTATCCATGACGCGGCCAGCCAAATTCGCAAACTCCTCGCGCGCGCCCGCAATGCCGCTTCACGCAGATTGGCATATGCGCCGCGCAAACCCTCGGCCGATTCAAACATGGTGCCGCCAAGAATGTAACGCGGCCAGAGCACCTCGCGCATCTTGCCCCAGATGGCGAGCAGATCGCGGCGTAGTGTAGCCCACACCGTCTCGTCAATGGTGCTCTGGGCGGCGTGGCGGTCTTCGCCTGGGATGCGTGATGTCAGATAGCTTTCGGTGGCGGCACTGGTGAGGCTGCTGCCGCCAGCGCGCGGGAGGAAGAACCAGCAGAGGCGCCAGCAGAGGAGGACCCGATTTTGCCGGTAAGAGGGCGGGTGTCGAGTGGGTCGTCAAAGTCGTTGAGGTCAGCTGTGGATAGAGTAAAAATGTTAGAATAGACTGCATATAGAAGCCGTAATATCTATGGATGGAAGGGCGCACCGTCATCGGGGTCAATCATGTCATCGTCGTCGTCGAGCATCGGCTCATCGTAGAGCTTTTTGCTGCTGTCGGGAGACGCCATGGTGTCGGAATGGCAACAATTGAGTGGTAGAGCAAGTCGGGCTAATCGGCAGTCGATAAAATGGAGGTAAAATAGTGCGGCGATGTATCTAGAAATAGGTGCAGACTGGAGTTTGGTCGAATAGCCGGTATTTTGGTTCGTGGAGCTTAGCTTTGAAGAGGTGACGTTGCCAGCCTAGCGATTACGTTTTCTAGAATGGCTTGAGTGGGTTTTGTATGCAATGCAGTTGAGCTGAGCTAAGCTGTAATGCAATGCCGGCAGCAATGCAAAAGAGTAGACTGCAAAAAGAAATCACTAATCAATAGTGAGCAAATGGGTTTCAGCATCAAAGAAGTAGAAGAGTTTTTATCGAAGAAAAAAGAAATGGAAATTAGGACAATAACGATTGTTCGTAATGTAGGGCCCAAAAGCTAAAACAAGTTCTGGTAAAATGGAAGGTGTCCCCCACAAGCAACAGGCAATAGAGCACCAGACAGAACAAGGGAGCAAAGCAAAGCTCAAACATGAGAATCTAGTAGCGTGCGTTTCTGTCCATCTAGCAGCGTTTCTGTCCATCTAGCAATAGCTATACCGTGTTTTTGAATTCCTAGATACTTGCGCAGCCTCGTCCTGACTCGAGGCTATACTATACTTCTCACAGTCAATACAAACAAGAATGATGAACAGATTAAAGCGCATGTATATTAAGGGTATCAGATATTTTATGTCTTGCAAAATAATGAGGTTCTAAAGACTGCTGAGCTTGCAGTCCATTTCGTGTCTAAAATCGGCTGGGTTTGTAGTCCATTTCGTATCCTCAGATACCACACAAACTTGTACGGGATGGGCTTCTGGGTTCTGTCTCAAACCACTACGCTTTCGTCATCTCTGTACCAGCATCTTCTATTCGTTGAAACGCTACCGTTTCTATGAGGTCAACCCGTTAGACTCTGATTATCTAGTGTCAGAGTCAGTATCGCCACTTTGATATACCAGCATCACAGCCTTCTGTATGCCAGTGTCTGCACTGTCATGGACATGTCTCCGGTAGTGAAGATGGCCACGATTTTGCTTCGCTTCAAAGTCATGCTAATATCATGTCGGGAGTAAAAATTCTGGCATCTCATGCTTACTCCGTTCATTCCACCACCCCCCAAATCAAAGCTAATTGAAGGCGGGAATGGGTGGACGAGCCTGGCGAATGACAAGAACAATTCCGTCAGAGGTACATGATATCACCGCCTCCACCTCAATCTGGTAGGCACGTGCGCCGCGACGGGCGCGACGGCGTAGGCAGCCAGACTCGCTTTGAGCCTCCATGGCATCCAGGACCTCTGGAATCGCCGAGGAGGTGTCAATTGATGACGGTGGCGGGTATGATGCAGCAGGACGCCGGGCTGCAGTCCCAATTCTTCGCCGTTTTATTGACGGAGGAGACTCGACCTTGATTCCGGGAGTTTCAAGCTCAGCGCTATCCACGCGAGATGGTATTTCATGTTCACTTTCGTACTCGTCGTCGCTAAGCTCATCGTCCTCACTAGCGTTGATATTTCGATACCAAAAGCGCAGATACGCGATAGAGTCGTTTGCTTTGGCGCTTTCAAGACAGGTTATAGATTCGGCTAGGCAAGACTGCTGCACGAGCTCATAGAAGCTCAGGTTCATGACGTCGTTGGATGTTATACCAAGTACGGTGACAACAGAGTCGCTGGCGTACATTATGGATAATGTGCGAGTGAAGCGGTTCAGAATAAGAATGGCGCGCGGCTCTCGTATCATGGGCGGTCTTTGATATTTTGGAGAGAGATCTTCGAGCATATGATACATGGGATCTTTGTTTGAGCACTTGAAGAGTTGGCGGATGCGCGGTGCCTCGTTGGCTCGGCCTAGGAGAGTGGTAAGTCATGGGCACAGGCAGAATGGATATACTGAAAAGGCTGCTACTTACGCTCGCTTTTATAGCTGGGATTGAACTGGCCAATGCAGGCAACCAGAGCATCCTGAACAATAGTGAAGGAGCATTCACATTTAATGTAGCCTCCATCTCGTGACCGCAAATGAACCGTGTGAAGCACAGCAGCCTTGTCTAATAAGATGCCGCGTTTGTGGACCTTGCGCGCCTTTTCCACTTCGCTTGGATGGAAAAAGTTAAAGGCAGGTAGATTCTTGACATCAGCTGGCTTAAAGCCCAAAATGTCCTGAACTGAGTCAGACACAAATAGAATCTTTGCGTCGTCGCTGAGGTCTAGAGTGATTCGAACGTGTTATTAGAGATTTCACTGAGGCGGCGCATTTCCCGTTAGAGCCTAGCCAACAGGACACTTACCATTAATAGTCATGAACGTGACGTCCATTTTGAATGTGAAACGAGTACTAGGCAAGGCAGCACACAGCCGCAAAGAAGTCAAACTTGGGCCACTATGACCCAAAGAAGATGTGCGCCAAGGGCTTGTGGGATAAAAGCCGTGGATAGCAGGGCGCTGCGCTGGATAGCAGAATATGTCAAGGTGATGTGAAGCGCAGAACAAGAGCTTGAACAAAGCAGATACTCTGAGGTGCAGCACAATAGAGATGCATACAATGACGACAGTTGGCGGCCAAAGAGAATAAACACAAGGAGAAAAGATGGGCGAAGCTTGAAAGAAGGATGGTCCAAAGCCAGCTCAGTCGAAAGGAAAGTTTGGGACGGTCCAGGCTAGGGTGGGTGGACTGACGGACAAAATCGGGCTGCAAAAGAAGATGGAAATTATTTGCAGACTCGAGATGCAGAGAGATTCAGTCAGAGTCGACAAGACAAAAAGTAAGACAAGGTGAGGTGAGGCCAGGCCGTATATAAGAAATTCGATGGCGCGGAAACAGGAACAGGTTCAGGCGCAGTGGAGGAACAGATGACTTTATGCAGACAGATACACAAGCTACGCAGTAGCAAAATAGGCAATAGCTAAAAGATTTGGGTGGTGGATATAAGGAAGGAATCCCCGCTATAGAACAGGCCGTTAATGTTAGTTGCTGTCTACTTTGGTGCTGATCAGCGCCTGGGTAGGTTGAATTCAATACAAGAAGCTTGGGTCAGAAATGAAGAGAGAGAGAGAGAGGCAAGGCAGGGCAAGCGTTGCTAAATATAGCTCGCGGCACTGAGAGGCAACGACGACTCCAAAGCAAACAAAACAATTAGAGAAAAATCAAATGATAAATAAAAGAAGCAAAAATAGACAGTGGGCCAAAGGGGCACTACCGAGCGAGGCCTGCAGCAAATAGAGTAGTCTGATGCGTCAAGCAGAGACTGCAGAAAAAGAAGAGAAACGCTTTTTTTCTTTCTTTTACCGTGCTGTATCGTCAAATTGCGTGGGATTCGAAGCTGGTCAGACAATGGACTAATAGGCACACAGGTTAAATTAAGCTCTGGCTTCGAGCTTAGACTCAAGTCAGAGCCAATCCGGCTTCTTGAAGTGGGCATAAGAGCCGGACGCTTGAAAATGTAGAAGCCAACGCATCTGTTGTCTTTTTTTTGCGGGGTTTCTGGTGTCGACTGTCATTTCCTTTCCTCCTATGGCGCCTGGTTTGCTGACTCGGTGGAGTGCCACATGAGCTGGGCAGAGGTTAGAGGGATGACAGAGGAAATGGAAATGCAGATAGAGAAAAAAAAAAGTCCATGGAAAAGTAGGCCAAGCGAGCGAATATGCGAGTATAGCTCTAGGACACATCTCCGGCCATACGAGACGCTCTTCAGAGGCCTAGAGCATCTAAACTCCCACTATCTCGCGAGAACGCGAAAGCTGCGCGTGGGTTGCAGATGGAACATGTGCATCTACAGAACAGTCATTCTGAGACGAATACCAGGTTTGGCAGACCAGTAAATGTCATATCGAGAGCCACTGGGCTTTTTATCACACATCTCTTGGTGCACATGAATATAAATGTTTGGTACACTTGGAGAAAGGTAGAACAATGTGCAAGGAAAGCAGAAAAAAAACACCAAGTGTCAAACTTGCGACTAACAAGTGGGAGGAAACGTTACTAGAAGGGCGAAGAGAGGGCCACATGTGTCTCTGTTCTATATGATGTCGTATATGTAACCTGGTTATATGAAGACTTTCCGTATGCGTATGTATGCATATGTAAATCTAGACTACACCTAGCGATGACCAGACTTTGTGAGGGACTTCACGGGATGAATGGTACATGCTCATGTACATACATGTATGCGTATGAGGTAGATGTGTGTCTCAAAAGTTGTGTGTTACTTGTGTCCAAGAAGGAAAGCAGAGGTGACCAAAAGAGTCACGTACAGAGGGGTAGAGACAAAGCTTTCGGCTGCACAGGAACATGTTGAGGGAAGTGACATAGGGCAATGTATATTGCGCACACGCACAGAGCATACGGGAGGGTGGCATTGGAATTATTGGGTGTAGGTGCTCATGCTTGAACCAATAAGCCATCCAGACTGGACAGTGGGGGTCTTGGCCCATTTCCAACTTCGCCATATATTGATGGAATAAGACGGCTGACTGAAGAAGGGTAGCTAAGACTGGCAGGAGATTACACAACAAGCCATTAGGCGCATGGTGCAGGGAAGGGAACGCGGGGTGCACATGCAGCAGCGGGAAAAAAAGAAAACGAAGAGAAAGAAGCACCGGGGGGGGGGGGGGTGATGGGAGGATGTAAATAGCGTGTTTGTCTAGCAACAAAAAGGACAGAGACAGAATTTACAGCTGCCTGGCGTGTGTTTGTAGCGAGACGGTAGAGAGGGACGTTACACATGGTGTTGGAATGTGTGGAGCAGCCAAGTACTTAAAGGCTAACACTTGTACTCGAGCACTTGAAAGCTGCTTGAAAGACGCAGTCGCGGTGACTATAAGCTTGAAGGATTAGGGTCGACCCTATATCCTAGCAGCTGCATTTTACCACGAGAGTAAAAATGCGTGGCCAAAAACAAAGCAATGAATATACCACTTAATTGCGGCATCAATATGGCGTGAGGCAGCCAAATCGACACAAAGAGAAATGTAGGTGACTGCCAAGGGGTAGGGGTGGTAAAGGTGAAGAATGCCGACTAGTATGTAGATCGTGTACCTATCAGGTCACATTGTGATCTTTGGGTAGCTCCAAGATTGGCACATCATTGACGGAGTCATTAAGCTTCGACAATGTTTCCAGGAAAAAACTGTACTGTGATAAAATGGGAAGTTGTGCCATGACGAGATAGGAAAAACAGCTTGAAAAAGACAAGAGGAAGAAGCATGGACCAAGAATCTTGACTCGATGCATTGTGTGGTAGCGGAGGGGAAACAGAACAAAGATAGTACACAAAGCATGGACAACATACCAATATGAAGGGAGTGCCTGAAATAATTTTTTTTTAAAAAAAAGAATTAATGTCACGCAACAGGTCCAGACGTGTATATGAAGACTCGGTGCTGGTAGATCCTTTGGTAGCAGTAAACCCCAAGTCAGCGAATAGGCAAAAAATAAAGTAGCTTCAAGATGAAGTGATTTATCAAAGGGCGACAAGTGTAAAAGTAAAAAGTTGTAACGATTCGTGTAGCGTAGCAGGAAGCTACATTGGGTGTGTGAGTTATAACAAAGAGGCCAAAAGTGACAAGAAGATAAAGGCGCGTGCTCTCATGATGGATGAACCAGGAAAAGAAAGAGGGAAGGGAGGTAAAACTCCAAAAATAAACAAAAGAAACAATAAAGAAACGAAAGAAAAGAGACACGAGGCACGAGGCAGGCTACAAGTATTGAGTGTTGCTGGCGTTGGACTCAGGTCAAGAGTTTCAGATTGCTGCAAGTCACTGTAGCGTACCAGGATAAGAAGAAAAAGCAGAGGTCTTTAACCGTAAAGTTGAAGGACGGGCAGTACAAACTTATTCGGCGAGGCCGTAAAAGTGACAGCCCATAAATAGAAGAAGCGGTGGTGATGTCAGTCAAATATCTCTCGTTTTAGTGCACCGTCACTGAAAGGTAAACAAGTCAAGTCGGAGCTAGGGCTAGAGCTAAAGCTAGAGCCACACAGCAAAACGCCAATGCCAAATCAGGTCAAGATGAAGCAAAGCCCAGAACAAAGCAAACAGCTCAAGCGAGAGACGAGGATTCCCGTATGCAGTGCTAGTGCAAGCAAAGCAACGCAGCACAAAGCCAAACAAAGAGTACTTGGTAAATGACAGGGCAGAAACCAGCACCCGCATATGCAGGTCATGTACAACAAAAACAGCTCGACTAGAAAACAAAACTACTGCTGGGTAGTATATGCAAGGACGGCCAAGGACCACAAA
>JACYXV010000479.1:0-13994 GCA_016859225.1 Thielaviopsis cerberus | reverse complement strand
ACCACAGGCCGTTGCTGTCACTCCACTCGCCTGTCCACCACAGCTTCCGCATCCTCCCGGTCCGCCACACGCGCCCGCCGCAATCGCCCCTCCACACGTTCCACTAACACACGACGCACCGGCCGTGTTTGCCGTACTAGCATCGCTGCATGGGTACAGGCTAGGGTGGTAGTAGATAGGGAAGGCGTAGGGTGCGTACATGTAGTACGAAGTACCCCAGTGATCGTAGTAGGCACCACGAGCGGGAAGCGTGCGGCCGTGCTTGGCGGCGCGGCGTTGAGCTTTATGGTATTGCTTCTCGAGACGGGCGTCATAGACGTTGTAGATGCGGGATTGCTCAGAGTTCATGCGCACGGCGTTGTGGGATGAGATGTGGGCAGATTTATCGTGAGGGCATTTGGCGGGTGCGTTAGAGGACCACCATTTCTCAACAACTACGTGCCGTTAGTATCATATGGATAGAGTACCGAGAAGAGGAACCTACTGCTACTTTGCTTGCTAATCTTCAACTTGGAGGCCACATCTGAAATGGCATCGGCCCGCGTGGCCTCGCAGTACCAACACGTACACTCGGAGTACACCTCCTTAAAGCGTTCCTGGTACAATTTGCTTGTCTTTTGGAATGAATCCGAAAGCTTAGACTCATCGACCTTGTCGTCATGGTTTAAGAAGCGCTTGTGCGGGCCAACAGTGGACTTGTAGTAGTGCGCTGGGCTCAACTGGGCCGTGTGCCAGGCTAGATCGATATCCAAGGTGGGAACAAGCAAAAAGTCAGGCACCTCGTTCATCAAAGTCATGAAGCGCTGGTACTTGGTCACTAGACGTGTCATGGTAGTCCTGGTAGCCGGACTGTGCAGCCAGTCCATTGAGTGCATCTTACTGGCAAACGAGCCTTGTCTGACAACTGCACTAACTAGGTCGAGAGCAAACGGAGAGCTGTTGTCGTAGTAGCGGCTCATCATCTTGCGTAGATGTTTGGCTCGCAGACGATACCACTTGGGGGACATATGCTTCTGTACCAATTTTTCCTGGACAGAGGACTCTTTGAATTTGCCATCAAACAGTGCCTTGACGTCTTGCATCGTAGACATGCCAGAAGTCAGAAAAGAGGTAGGGTTCTGGCCAAAAACAGCCTTGGTTGCAATATTGGGAAAGTCACGAGACTGACTGGCAATATCGAGATACTTTTCCCGAGTCGGAATACCCGTCATGAGGTGTAAAATGGATCCGGGCATGGGGTATTTCTTCTCAATCAAGTTTGAAGCATCTGTGACAAATTTGTGAACGCAAAGAAGCTCACGAGTGATGGTGGCTTGGCATGAGGGACAGGTGGTGGCAAAGCCGCTGTCACCGTAGCCGTGGCCAACCATGGACTCAGCACTAGAGAATTATTAGTATATGCTTGAATGGTGAAAGAGTACCCAAGACATACCCTTCGACTGTATCAGCTGGATCATTCGCACACGTTGTCCAGGGAATATGCACTTCGCTCTTGCACTGGGGCATTGGGCAGTGAATTGTGTGGTATGGTGTATCTTCCAGGTTATCCCAGGCATACCCCGTAGTCTCCTGGAAGTACTTCATGGCTGCGGGCGAAGCAGAGTACTCAAAGTTGACGTTGATCGCCGCGTTAACCAGAGCCCACGGAAACCCAGCCAGCCATAGGCCTCTGTGTCCCACTCTTATGCAGTCCTCAAGGTAATCTCTCGGGTTTAGCATGTGCGTGTGCCACACCATGAGGACGTCCAGCGGCGGCATGTGGTCCGCCTCCCACTTCATGCTATCAGTCTGCTGTGCAAAGAAGCCGTAGTCGGGGTTATCTCCCGCACTGCCCTCCATGTTATCTGTGGTGAGAATCTTCTTTGGCAGCGCCGCCCACCAGGCCGAGTAGCGGGCCACAGCACGCGCAAGGTAAATAGCCCAGCGCTTCTCGCGTAACATGCTTAGGGCAACCTTGTGTTTTTCGATCTCGTTGGTTAGGGGCTGAGCCTCCACAATCGGGTTGGTTACGGCAGAATCAATGTTTTTAGGTGCATGGCTGTCGTTGATGCCCCAAAGACCGTCGCTATAGCCGATTTCTTCGCGAAGCTCCATAATGGCATGCAGGAAGCGCAGGTGCGCAATACAGCGGTCTTCGGTAGGTGGGCCGGATTCATTTGTGAGGTTGAGCGCGATAGGCGCGTCGGAGTAGGAGGGCGTGATTAGAGGAGGTGAAGATTCAGCGGTGATGTTGGCTACAGCGCTGTAGGGAGGCAACTGATCAACACAAGTGCTACCGCTGTCAGCAGTCATGATGGCAGAGCTCGACTATGCTGGAAGTTTGATGAATGATTGGGTGAAGAATGGGTCGAGTGATTGAGGAAAGAAAGGTTTCTTCATGAGTACTTGGAATTGACGCCGGTATTTATAAAATGGAAAAATTACATGATAGATAACGAAAATACCTTTTTGTATGTATAGCAGTTGCCTCAGACATCCTTTGTTTTACCATCAGGACTTGCCTTGTGTATTGGAGTTGGAGAAAGTACCCTCGCACCGTAAACAGCAGCCATGCGACTTGACTGTCCTGGTTTCTGGCATGACCTGTAGGTTCCTTTTGGCCACTATAAACAGGGCAAAACGGCCTTGCGTCATAGGCCAAACTCTACTGCAAGAAACCGGGCAAAAGCCAGACAGCCGGAATTTCACCGAACGTCTTCATTCAACACCGCTTTAAGTCGTCTTACTTGATAGCTTGATAGCTCAAAGACAACTAAAATACAAAGCTGTAAGCCCAAGTGAAAAACCCGCTACATCAATTCATTGATTGAGAACTAGCTTTCCAACAGCTGAGCAAATTATGAGCACGTTTCTGCGCGTCCTGGTATAAGTGGCTTGTTGGTTGGTCAGGTCAGTCAGATAAACAAACTGGATATGCAGGTGTGATACAGAAAAAAGCAAACTTGTTTTGTTGGCGGGTAGATAACAAGTAACAATTAGGAGTATCAAGCACTATGCCAGTCAAAAGCCAAGACCCGAGCCAAGACCCGAGCCAAGAGCTATGCCAGTCAAAAGAACGAGTAACAATAACCCTAGTTTCAAAAGATCGTGGCATCATATCTACCCTCAACTTATTCTGGTGCCTAGATCACCCCTCTTCTTTTCCCCATATCCAGGGTCATTAAACAGGAGTTTCCCCATATACCTCCAAAAAGCTTAGCTGGGGTAAGCGAAAAATAGGGCGAAAGAAGACTAGAGAAGTGCAACTTGATTTCCTTATTCGCCCACTGAGCTAGAGCGGGAAGTATACCGCGAAACCTCAAAACGTTTAAGTTGTTATTTAGCAAATACAACAAGAAAAAATAAATTACACTGAAAATACAATAATTACCGCTCTATAAATCCCCAACCCCATATATTGCCTTAACTTTCCCTGTAGAATCAGAGCATATCCTCCTGTCGTTGTAACATGAAATCACTCGCCAACTTATCGCCACCCTTTTGCGCCGCTTCCATCCAGTGAATCGCCAAACACATAACTGCTGGCTCCACCCTCGCACTACCGTCCTCTTTCTGCCCTTCTCCCCCCGACGAACTGCCACTTAACCCCCCCCCTCCGCCGTGAGTAACACTACCAGCGCCCAGAGGCCACCCCCCGTACAGGTCCATTAGCGACTGCTTAAACACCTCCCTCGGCTTTGACAGCGGGAGGAGCACACGGTCTAGCAACTCCGGCCGCGCCATATACATTAGCGCTAGCTCGCGCTGTGCAATGGGGTCATCGCCCTCCTTGGCGAGCAGCATGAGCATCTTGGCCGCATCGGCCATCGTGTACACCATCTTGCGCGGACTCTCCGTAGTGGTTTTTCGTGCGCCAACGTGTCGGTCTTCGTTTTGGATGATGTCGTCAGCCACGCTGAGCATTGTTCGGCACACGTCCATTTTGAGACTGAGTGCAGCGGCGGCAATGTCCCAAAATGAGATGCCGTGCTGGCGCTTGTCAAGAATGTCAGATGGGACGAATGAAGCAACGAATTGCAGGTCGCGGAAGAGTGTCGTAGGGCGTAGGGCTGGGTCTTTGAAGATGGCAAGTAGGGCGTGGAGATAGATCTGCAACGTGGGCGCTTTCGTGTCCCGGCTACTATTTGACTGCGACCCGGGTTTTCGGTCCTTGATGTTATCCATCACGTCTTCAAGGGTATCCAACTTTTGTTCGTCCTTCGTTTCCGTCGAGGAAGTAGAGCTTAGATCGGCGCGAGGGAGGCCGAAACGAAGTTTGCGTGAACCACCCGAAGCTGTGATCGCAGCCGTAATAAGATTTGTCAGGCTGTGAAGAGCGT
Source organism: Thielaviopsis cerberus (assembly GCA_016859225.1). NCBI lineage: Eukaryota > Fungi > Ascomycota > Sordariomycetes > Microascales > Ceratocystidaceae > Thielaviopsis > Thielaviopsis cerberus. The sequence goes on along the minus strand of JACYXV010000479.1, from coordinate 9,675 downwards.
TGAGCTTAGCGTAGGGACTGGGATGAACACTAAACATTTGAAGAAGCCGCTGGTAGGCTTTCTTGAAAGGGTACTCGGCTTTAGGCGTGGACTTGGTTTTCGCAGTTGCGATGCGCACCGTCTTTGTCTCCTTAGCACCATCTGCCCGCCCGTCCAGAGCTTCTTTGAGACCCAAGTTGCCCTTCCTTGAATCTTCCTCCTTCTTGGCCTTCTTCTCACTTTGAACTTTTTTCCTCTCTGCCTCCTCTTCGGCATCTTTTCGCGCAATGCAACTCTGCCCCAAATCAGAGAACCACACATCTGTCTCAGACCCACGCGCAAAAACAAGGTTACCAAGATCAGATAGCAATAAACTGGTGAGTGTCTGTTTAATGTCTTGTAAGAATTGAGCTTTCTTGTCCGATGATCGAGGTTGTGGCGGAAACAAGGTCTCATTTGACGATGCCGAAGTTTCGGGTCGGCCAGTTGAGATGCTGGCGTGTGAAGAATGGACTTGAGGTGCGGCCTGAGAAAACATACTCGAGATGTTTGTAGTATTTGTTGATAGAGAGGCTCCAGATGCCTTTGAAGAGGAAGTTGGCTTTTGAAAGGGCGACCAGAAGGTTATCGGATCTGATGCTGTAAATGCCGTGCCAGAGTTGCAGTCGTCAGATTCACCAACCCGAGATGTCCGTGACCCATCCAAAGTAAATGGATTTGAGCTATGTAGTTGCTGACGGCTTCGGAGGCTCTGGAGCATATTCCCATGACGCAGAGAACCAAGTCCAAACCGGCTCCTCTCCGAATCAGACACCACACTGGACGCATCATCAACCCCCCCACGGAATGGCGATACTTTGATTTCGCTGTTGATTCTGCGCACTAGCCTGCTCCAAGAGCTTCCAATCACGTGCAAACAGCTCTGACGACCACAACACCGGTGCGTCTGATATGGTCTCTCCAATCAGCTTCTCGATGCACTTATCAACCTCTAGGCAAAATCTATGAATGCGCTCTTCTCCCTTGCAAAACTGCACAATATCGCAACTTTTGAGCCAGATGCTGGTCGATTCAGCTTGGTCATCACTTAGCTTATTCGGTCCTCCGTTAGAGTCACTAGCAGCTAAGAGTTCCATGAGCTGAAACTCAGCTTTGTGAATGTAAGACGAACCCAAACTCCGGCCCAAGCCAGAGCTGACTTTATTTTTATGTGCAGCACGGCGGGGCATACCCATGGCTTTGAGCGCAACACAGATATTCCGGCTGTGAGAATACGGAGCAGAGTTGACCACATCTGCTACGTACCACATCTTGTCCCGAAGAGCACGCAGACGTTGTGCCATGCGCTCGATCTGGCCCTCATGGCGTTCTTGGCTTTGCTTGAGCCAGACAAGCCAGGCGTCGTACTGTTCAATGGCGGCTGCGGATCTTCTAATAACGTCACGTGGGCCGCGGGACAGGATGCCAAGAAGACGCTGAAAGCCGTTCTCACGCAGGGATTGCGACGATAGCTCATGAGATGTTGAATAGTGCGAAAGTACATCAAGGAGGACGCAAAATCAGATTGTGACTCTGAGCGGGCAGATGCAGCCTTGAGCATCTGGATAAGCACGGGGCATTTCTCAGCTTCATTATCGCTCATCTGAGTGGGAGAATCATTCTCAGACTCGGGCAATGGCGACTTTGCTCTAGGCATCGTTTCAGGCATATGCGCTCGATAAGGATTCCGGGATTTGTCTGAATGACCTTTATGCCGAATACGGTACTTGTTGATACCCGTGCGATTACTCAAAGGTGTGTTGAATGACACTGCTGAATCACGCGGAATTTCGTACTCCTCAACAAGCTTCAAAATGGCGGTACGAACTTCGCGATAGTCCCTTGCAAAATCCAAGCCAACGTCGTTGCTTGAATCATATTCGCTCTCAGAGGATGACGAGGTCTCGTCCATGTCTTCCTCGGCGTCTTCATCGTCCTCATCTTCTAGATCAAAGGCCATGCTGGTTGAAAGACTTTTGCCATCGGGAGATATAAAAAGAACTGCCCACATGTCAGAATACGGGTGTGCCGTTCCTTGGGCTGCTTCGAGTCCAACGACGTTCGTCATCTCTTGCAAAGCAGCCCGCAAAACTGATCCCTCGTCTTCAACTACTGGAATAGCAGACTCGACCTTGGAAAATATCGAAGCCCCTGATGGTGGAGATTCCCTGAGCATGGTCAAAGTACGCAAAGACTCCGTTAGTGTGGAAACCGGAATATCACTAATATTGGATACTTCGCTAGTACTCAAGACGGATTGACTATCAAAAGGAACTGAGCGCGTAGTTGGCTGCGATAGGCTTGAAAACCCTGAGATTGACGGCGCAATAGACCGATAGCCTGTGCTAGAGGCTCTGGATCTAGGGCGTCGCTCAGGCCAGAGAGCGTTGACCATGGTGACGAGATCCGAGGGACTGACGACGATATACGGATGGACTTCTTTTGTCTCCCGGAGAGACGTGACGGAGCGGACGGGAAAGAGCTTTGTCGCAGGGCTGTTTTTAGATTTGCCGTTAAACCGTCGGGTGATGTTTCTAATGTGCTCTTGGATTCGAGGAGGAATAGGCTTCTCCGCGTTCTGCGGGCTGAAACTGTCGGTGACATATGCCATGGCGCGAAGCGCGACTTGACGAAGAATTTTTTCTCGGCCATACTTGGTAATATGATAGCCGACCAAGATTCCATGACTTTCAGGGTGAATGATGACGCTAAGAAGAAAGCTCTGGAAAAGCCAGCGGCAGATAAAGAAAACTCGAGTTCGTTCAAACGCCGAAGGGTCAATTCTCTTGAGGATTTCATTGCTTAACTCTAGAAAGCCTTCGGGAATGCCGGCACCTTCAGCGTCATTGACAATGTCAAAAAGGTCTGCCACTGCTCGCTCATAAAACTCGTTGGCGGATGCGTCGTCTTTCGCCGTCCAATGGCGGAGATTGAACCGAGTGCCCTGTTGATCCTCTGCGCGGTCGAGAATGAATGCGCCTTCTTCCAAAATTCGCATAAGATACCACTCAATATTTGACTTGCCAGACCAGTCCCACATTGATGCCCAAACATTCATAATAGAGACGAGAACAGGCTCCAAACCAGTCTTGGTTGAGATGAGCTTGGCACAAGCATGCGCCCAGGTGTTAATCCGGCGTTTGTCTTCGGAACTATCCGGCCCTGCAGAGTTGGCAAAGCATGTGTGAACAAGAGCTGAAAGGGGGTCTTGGCGATGAAAGGAGAACATTCGCTCGACAGCTGTCATGGAGTTGGGGCCGTTTCGGTTTGGTAAAATAGCGTGGCCGCGAGTTGATGGTCGACTTGGGTACGGTAGGACAGAGTCAACAGTGTCTAACCCCTGGTTAAAGTTGGTCAAAGCAAGAAGTTCATTTGTAGTAAGTGAACATAAACGGTTGGCAAGATAATCGGGGTCGGTCCGTAGTTTTACGATGAGTTGTATGAGGGTGTCACGAGTTGTCGGTAGGAGCATGTTGAAGAACGAATTGATTCCGTTCATATGCACAGCTCCAGCAGAAGTGTTGTGCAAACCATCAAGACTATCGGTTTCGAGGCTGCTAGAGCTAGTGGACTCTATATCGGACTCAACACACGCAAACTTGCGGTACTCCTCTCCACTGTCACGTACATTCTGCAAGGCGCTGTAAAGAGCTGCAAAAGACTTTTTGTCATCAGAACGGAAGAAGTCGACCAAGTTTCGGTGGGAAGCTTCGCTACATCTTGAGAATCGAGCTGACAAAGCCGTGAAGATGAGATGCCGATGAAGTCGTAGACGAGTATTTGACCGTTTGCGTTCCTGATACTTGCTGAGTCGAACGACATGAGCCAATTCTTCTAGTGTAGTGCCACTACCTTCTACACTCTCAGTCGTAATTGGTGGTGTCAAGTATTGAGAAGTGTCAGAAACTAGCAGCTTCGCAAACATGCCATGTTTTGGAATGGCTGGAGCATGTCCCAAAGGTGAGTCTGGCGGCGGCGGCGGTGTCTCGGACGGAACAACTTCGGGCGGATCATCAAACATGGTTTCGGACGAGGATTGGAAGTTGACAACTGGCGATTTATGGTAATCAGAGGGGGTGTCTGGTGTATAGTACGACTGCAAAGAGCCTGACTTTTGTGCGATTGAGAATGTGCTTGAACGGCGTGAATCTGCAAAAGCTATCGCAGCGTCAACCCTGCTAGAAGTACTGGGATTTTCAGAGTGGCGGATTTCCGTGCTAGCTGAGTCTATGGTGCGCGCAGACTGAGTTTTAGATGATTCCGTTGGCAGTCTTTTCGTTTTGAAAGCAGGTTCTAATACAAATACATCTTGCGAAGCTGTCTCTGTTACTGTAGGTTGCTGAGGATGGGAAGCAGTTCGTAGTGTTAACAGCGAAGCATTAACTAGATCAGAAATGATATTAGAGAGGCAGTTGAAAGTGAAAAGGCACAATGGCCGGGAAATACGTACGGAAAGGATTAGAGGAAGAGAGTTTAGAAGTAGCTGAGTCTTGATCGCAAGATGGCTGCATTAGAGAGAGCACAAGAGCGCACACGCGTAACAAAACAGCAACGGCGGTACAGGTACGAATGAGCTGCAAAAGACTGGTACTAGCAGATGATCAAAATGCAGAATGTAGCTGCATCGAGGCGCAAACGAGGCGAGACGAAGACGATGGAGGATCAAGAAGGGTAATTATATGCAGTAGGTATCCCTGGTCGCAGCCAAAGAGGAAATTAAGATAAAAATAAAAATAAAGACAAAAAGAGCTACCAGCAAAGAATATTGCCACGAGGGGACCGCCGACATCTAAATATAATCGGATTGTTTCGTTTCGTTTGGATTCGATGCTGACTGTACACGGTATTTAAGCCTGTTCATAAATACCCAGGTACAAGTGTGTGTTTCCAATGGCGTCTCGCAGTTTGGATCCAAAGCTCTCTTTGGCTGGTTGATATTAAAGGGCCTCAAAGACAAGTAAACGCTAAAGTTGAGTAGGTAGAGCGCAGCACCAAGAAAGTACCATTGAATGCGGGGACGTAAAAGCAAAACATGGATCAAATTTAAGACGGAGGCAGCTGGAGCAGGTCAGGATGTGTGTGAATGTCGTGTCGCCATAATATAGGGCGACAACACTGGCTTGTGGTGGCGCTGGCGCCAGAATTCAGAGGGCGGCTGTAGCGCAGAGAGAAGCTGATTTGGTAGATGATTAATCGTGAATGGTAGATGATGTGATGGTTACGAAGTCAAGAGGCTGAAAAATTCTGCACCTGACAAGAGTGAGTTTTCAAAATATGTTCTGCCAATCATGGATGAGGAATTGCTGCTCTTGTAGAAAATGTGCAAGTGTGACTGATACTCTGGGAAACTACCGTAAATATACCCTTCTATCAGATGAAAATTTCGCTCTTTCATCAGTACTAAGGAAACTGCAAACTCCGAGTAAGCTAGTATAATCTTGAGTATGATTATAATTGCTTTTTCCAAAATACTGCAGGAGGCCACCTCTGAGCCCGGACAAACGTGTGTTAGTCAGAGGCATAAATACAAATGTGTACATGCCATTCACAGATACCATTCATTACAAACACGCAAGCATAGAATTCCTCGCAAAAGAACGCCGTTCTAATTTACTCAGGCTAACAACTCTGTACAACCCCACTGCGCAAAGGATTTTAGTTGTCTTTGTTTGCTTTTCCTTAGCTCCGTTTAGCATCTGGCGCTTAGCATCGCATTGTCTCTAGCCTACACCAGGCTCTCTCCTTCTCTAGCTCTTTTACAGCGGGTGCTACTGGCGTTAGTCTTTAGCCTCCATGTCTCAAACTCTTTGCCCCGCCCTTGTACTTGTAATGGCTGACAAAAAGGACTCTGGCGCCCCATCTTTGAGTAACGCCAGCAGGCCAAACAAAATCTTGGGGCTTACAAGATTTGGGAGCTGGGGCAGGGTGGCGCATGTTTGTCAGTCAAAGTCAGGTCAGTGCCGGAGCGTTGGATATCTGTGAGCGCTAGTTTTGACGTGGAGTAGCAAGAGCAGCCAGTTGATGATACACAGCATTTTCTGATTCATACGTTTACGTGCGTATGAAGAAGCGGCCAGATATCACGGTATTTCAAAACACCGAAGCGGGAGGAGCGGCTCACTGGGAGAGGGATCTCCCTAAATGGTTTATTTCAACATGACTGAGTAGATAAAATAAATTCACACTCAATCGAAAGATATTCTGCTTACGCCACATCAGCCAGATTGGAGTTAATCACAGCCCGTTTACCATAAACTAACACGGCCATTTTGGTCATGCCCAGCTATCTAGCTTCGCTTGGGTCCCTTTTTAGTGTGGTGGTGGCCGCTTGATGAGTTGTCCTTGCATATGGTACCATGCGCATGGGTAAAGAGCCAATTTGAGAGTAGTACTTTACACCACCATTTCAGGCAACCATCTTGGAACAAAGTGCGCCCTCGAACAAAACTATAGCAGTTTTGGCATGTGCAGACAAGGTATTTCTTGGCTTTTGTGGTGAGCACCACATGTGCCAGTCACTGACCCTGAAAATGATAATAGGGTTATTTCATCAAGCCCCTCATCACTCCGCACGTTGAATGTCGCTTATAACTTAGTACCAACTGCATACTGGTTTAGTCAGCTTAACACTAAAGACAAGTTTGCTTACAAAGGCACCGTTACTTGCTGCATAAAATCTATGTAGCCGCTGTACACTTGAACAGTCGACGGATAACCGCCGACGGCCCTGTGCACAGCCGCTTTTGCCAACTCATCTGTTTCGGCTGCACCTTTGGTCACAACCTGGCGCCCATTGTCTTTGCTACTTCACCACTAGCCTCTTCATTTCCACTTAAAAACTCCTAGCCCTGTAAGACCACATGAGTTGGGGATATGCAAGGGTCCAATCACTAGGCCATCGCTAGCTAGTCTTTGGTACAAATGCATGTGTGCTTGTTTTTGCACGGCAGGATACAAGAGAATGATGGTGCCGCAACCCACGAAATGGAGTGTTGAGAAAGAACACGTCGACTTGTGGCTTGTTTATCAACGGTTCGGCCTTCCGCTTTGGTTGTGACTTGAAATATCGGAGTGATTTGAAAACCAAGCAAAGCTGGCATCACAAAAAACGAAACCGGATGTTACACCCGTAGCCTTTTTCGATGACGTGGGTATCGTTCATACGCGAAATCTTTAGACTTGATCCAGCTTGTCTTGGATTTGTGTAGCTTCTTGATATCGACAGTTAGTCCCAAAAAGTTGCAAAATCACAAATGGATAACCGCGCGAAATTGATATCATATACGTCAATATTAGTACACTTTAAGCATATGGAACCCAACACTATTGGCATCAGCAAAAGCATTTCATAAACGCCGCAAACCCATGATTTTTTTTTTAAAAAAAAAAACATGAAAGCCAAACAAATCATCATAACAGGTGCCAGAAAAAAAAAAAAAAGAAAAAAAAACAGCCACAAACCAAGAAAACCTCACATCGCTATCCTCAAGGCGGAGGTAGTTGCCCTTGGAAACGTACGTCAAAGTCTTTTAACACGCTCATGATACTCGCCGCCTCAACCTCAATCGGCAGCCGGCGTGGCTTTTCGGTCGGTGTCGCCACATCCGCTGCCGCATTACCCTCCGTCGGCCTCACCGCAGCCCGCAGCTTGGGCAGCCACGTGCTAATGTCATCCGCTGCCTGGTTAAAGTTGCGGTGACTTGCCAGCGTCTTGTATGTCTCGGCACAGCTGAGGCTCAGGCCAAACTGCGCTTTGGCTGCTATGCTGGATGCGCTAGCCGAGCCAGTGGGCTTGGTACTAGATGAAGACGAAAGTGTAGATGAAGCTGCAGATGGCGCAGGCTTAGACTTGCAGCAGCCGCCGCCGGACCGCCGCCGCCACAGCATCCGCCATTGGATATTCCAGAGGCGCGCTCAAAGTTGGCGGCAAGCGAGCGACAGAACAGGCCAGATTTTGGGTCGGCCTTGCACTGTGCGCAGGTACCAGGTCCATTGGGACCACAGCCGCCGCCAGAGGCGGGCTTGGGGAGAGTCTTGGGCGCAGCCTGCTTTTTGAATGGGCGCAGCTTGACAGCTCCAGTCGATGTGATTTCCATCGGGGGTGGGGATGCCTCACTTCCGGGAGGAGACGGGGCTTGGTATACAGAGGTTTGTGTTTGAGAGGTAATCGGGGCAAGGATGTGCGTGGGAGCAGCTTCGGCAACAGGCTCGATAATAGGACCAGAGACAAGGTCTGGGTTGGCACAGACACAACAGCTTTCATCGGTATCGCAAAACCCGCACTTGTCCCTGGGAGCAATCATGATCGGCGGCAAAGGCTGAGCTTTCTGCTGGATCGGCGGCAAAGAGTCCCTTCTCCATAGACTAGTCATGTCCAACTCCATCTCAGAAGTTGACGGGTTGTGTGTTTGGGTGCGCTTGTTAACCTCCTCAAGTTGGGGAGACAGCGCCCGCTTGATAGGTGGTATGGCGTCAAGAGCAATCCCGGCACACGAGCATGTGCCATCAATACTGCCACATCTTTCGCAACTTTTGGCAACCTGGGAAAGGGCTTCTTCGACGCAGGCACAAGGGCCATCGGGCTGACATCCTCCACATGAGAGAGTCGCCAAGTCAATGGTTCCTGGAGCACCAACACTAGCAGCATTTGGAGGAGGGAGCATGCTGCTCATCACAAACGATGCCGGAGAGCGATGGTCGTCCATAATTAGCGTTGGACCATCATAGTTTGGCGATAGAGAGTTGTGCATTGAGGAAGCCGTAGAGTGAAGGGAGCCAGCGATAATAGCAGCAGTGGTGGCGGGAAGGCCGCTCGACGAACGGTGGTCAGTCGCCGATGATATCGAAAAGCGAGCGTCACTCTGCCTTCTTGATTCGGCCTGATGTTGCTGTTGTCGTTGTTGCTGCTGCATCAGGCCGCTGGCTGTCTCGACGCGAATCCGTTCTTGGCGCTCCTTCTCAAGCATATTTTCCAAGACCGAGCAACGTGACCGGAAAGCCTGCACTTCCATTTCCAGCGACCGAATGCGGTCTTGCATGTCGTGCTCCAAACGGTCCCGCGCCTGCTTTTGATCCTCAATCTGCTCTTCCAGCTCGCCTACCCGGGCAGCACGACGCTCGCGGAAAGCCCGCTGTGCTGCGCGGTTTTGCGCCTTGCGCTTTGAAGGTGGTGTGTCAGTTGCCGGCTTACGACCGGGTTTTGGCCGTGGTGGAATGACCCATTCTTTACTAGTGATAGAGACCTTGGGCGGGCCCGTTGGCATGATCTGCACGGCAGCTGGGACGGCAGGTGTGGCTGGCGATGGGGCAGAGACTGGTGTAGATGCCGAGACAGGAGTCGAATGGCTTGTGGGTGACGACGCTGCATTGCCTTGATGTAGACTCGGCTGCTGCGGGTCGGGCGAGATAACAGATGCCATCGACATTTTGGTTTTGATGGGTTGGTTGGAGCTGGACACGTTAATAGGCGATGGAGAAGATGAAGCCGATGTCGAAATTGATGAAATGGAGTGTCGCTGGTGGTGGCTCAACCGCTGGCCGACAGCCGGTCGAACGGGCTGTGGATGTGAGAGAGAATGAGAATGAGAGGATAAGTGCGACTGCGGCTGAGACTGACCAAGGCACACGAGGGGATAGGGCTGCAGTGCATGCGCGTAT
>JACYXV010000478.1:0-14006 GCA_016859225.1 Thielaviopsis cerberus | reverse complement strand
GCAACGTCATAAAAAAAAAAAAAACGTCCCTATGCTAATCTTAACTAGTGGTTGCGGTCGGCTCAGGACCTTATGAGCAACATGGCAAGTAACTTCAAAATGGACTACATTTTCATTGGCCTGTCTGTTGCTGTTGTCGCCGTCATTCTTTCTGCCACTGCAGTAGCCCAGACAATTAATTTCTCCGCTATGCTCCCCCTCTACGCTGTCTCACTGATGTACGGTGTTATGATGTTTGGTAGTAGCTTTGTGGAAGAGGAGCATCACTTCTGGTACTGGTCGCTGTCGGCTTGGCTCTTATTTCTTGGGCGACACAAGTTATCTGCCTCTCCGTGAGTCACTTTTCCTAATTTCGCTCCTTTCTTTATCCCGCCTACTAATCCCAAACAGAACTACCATCTCTCCAATAGTATGGGCCGTGTCCTCTTTCTCCATGCTCCGTCTTCTGCGTGGCTGGAACCAAACCGGCCAGAAATTTGCCGGCGGCCCCGACATAGTCAGCGCCTTCATCAAGCCCATGCCGCTGGCCTTGTGGTTACTCATCCTAGTCGCTGTGCTCATCAACGGCTCGCTGCTGTCGTTCCGCCTGCGCGGTCTGCGCACCCCGTTTGACTGGTCCAGCCCGCTGTCATCGTTTGTCGCATTGCAGGTCCTGTTTTTCAAACTCGCTGCAACAAATGCCGATTCGCCGGAGCTCGTGCCAGCGTTTTTAGTTGCATTCTTCAAAAGCCTTATGGACCTGGCGCCGGCAGCGATGCAGGCCCGCGTACTGTTTGCCATATTAGCGGCGCTTGGGTCGTACATCATCGTTACACACCGGAGATACACCCCACCAGCCGCTCTTCTCTGTAAGTACATCGGCTCTTTCTGTTGGTAACCCTAGCTAACCCACGCAGTGGCTCTACACCACGTCCTCGTTTTCTTTCTTGCCGTCCAGACACGCGCTACCAACATTCCGCTTTTTCTCATCATGGGTGTACTCTTTGACATGCTGCGCGACACGACCCTCTCTGTACCCGAAATCTCACTTGTCACGCTCATGCTGCAATACGCCTCCTTCTTTGCTTTTGGCGGCACTAACGCCATCTCGTCCATTGACATATCCTCAGGTTACAATGGCGTGACCGACTTCAACATTGCCGCCGTCGGCCTGCTGACCTTTGTGTCAAACCTCGCTGGCCCAATCTTCTGGGCGAGTGCCGCTGCCGTGCTCCTGGCCACACGACAGAATGCCGGCGACGCAGGCGCGTTCCGATGTCATGTGGCGGCGGCTACGCTGTTTGTCGCGGTCAGTGTGGCAGCCGTCATGGCGGCATGTGTCGTGATGAGAACGCACTTGTTCATCTGGACTGTGTTTTCGCCCAAGTTCTTGTACTGCGCGGGCTGGGCGGCAACCCACGTGCTGCTAAATGTTGGGTTGACGGGGTTGTTGTACAGCTTGGGTAGTCGGTAACCCTGGTTCAGCAAAGGTTACTACAGATGGATCGCGTTCTTTTGGCATGGTATATACTTCGTCTTCTCGATTGAATGCAATAGTAGTAGTGGCAATAATAAGTACATCTTTTTTCCCAACCCAAACGCCGGCAAATGAACACTATATGGTATTTCCATGAGAACCCTAATCAGACAACTCTTCTTCGTCCGTTCCATCCGTCCGTCTTAGCTGCGCATAGCTTTCTTCTTCTTGCGCATCACCATTTTCCGGGCAATCACCTTGTTGCGCAGGTCATCCTTAGACTCGTCCTGCTTGCGCGGCGTCTCATCGCTTCTGTGCCGGTTGGGCTTAGCCCCTTTGTCGCCAAACTTCTTGTCACCAAACTTCTTGTCACCAAACTTCTTGTCACCAAACTTCTTGTCACCAAACTTCCTGTCGCCAAACTTCTTGTCTCCAAACTTTCCACCCTTATCGCCAAATTTCTTATCGCCAAAACCAAAGCCGCCCTTCTTCTCGCCCGCCTCGCCGTTTACTGGCGCCGGTCTGTTGCGCGCCTGGTTCGCCCGACGCGCCACCACCTGCGCGTTCTCAATGGCAAACTCCACTACCAACCGTTTCTTGCGGCCTTCGCTGTCCTCGACCTGGTGGCCGTTGAGGAAGCGCAGACCCATCAGCGCCCAGCGGTGCGACGTGTACTCGATGAAACCGTAGCCACGGCTGCGCGCGCCCTCCTTCTCCGGCATCTTGGAGCCATCAGTACTCTCAAACTCAATCTTGGCCTGCTTGACCACACCCTTACCGCGCATCTTACGCGAGTGCTCGGCCTCGCGCGACTCGGCAATACCGCGCGACTTTTCCTCCTTGGACAGCGGCTCACGACGACCCTCCTTGACGTCCGTGGCAAACTTGACAACAGCCTCACGCGCAAGCTGCTTCAAATCCTTGGAACCCATGCCCTTGGGAATGTTGCGCACCGCCAGACGCGTCAGCGAAATGTGCAACATCGGGTTGTTTTGCACGAGCTTCTTGCGCTGCGATGCACTAGCCTCGCGCATTTGAATCTCCGATGGCGATAGCGCCTTGTATAGAGACGAGCGCTGGTCCAGTGTACCCTCGCTCAGCAAAAACAGCCGGCGCTTGTCCTTTTCGCGACGCGACTGCGAGCCCTCGGCTGTCAGCCGCGTAGCTTCGTCCTTGGACACAGCCTGAGTAACCTGTAGAATGCGTCCGTCCATGGTGTATTTACCATCGGGGTCGGCCGATTCGTCTGTCAAAATTGATTTGCGCGCCTTCTTGGACAGGTGCGCGGGCGCCGCGGCGGTTTGCGGCGCGCTCTTGACGCACGAGAGGCAGTCATCGACATTGAAGAAGCACACAAAGCCGGTACCGGCGGGGCGGTCGGTAGCTCTGTCCATAACGACACGGGCGTAGCGAACGGCGCCAAAAGAACCGAAAAATGTCTTGAGCGTTTCGTCGGTGGCCGTAAACGGCAGATTGCGCACAAACACAGTTGATGAGTTGTCGGTTACTCTCTTTTGGGGCTTCTCCTCCTCTTCATCCTCCAGCTCCTCGGCTTCATCGTCCTCAAGACCCTTGTTGGTGTCTTCTGGGTCCTCGTCGTCCGAGTCCTTATCCGAGTCTGAGTCGCTGTCATCCTCCTTTTCTGACTCTAGCTCAGTGTTCTTGAGGAACATGGCAACATCACGCTCAGCCTCAGTCATACCAGCAAATTCGTCCTCATCATTCTTGTCGTCCTTCTTGGCCTCAGTCTTCTTAGCCTCCTTGGCCTTGGCCTTTTCCTCCTTGCGTTGCTTGACCTCATCCTGTTGTTGCTTCTGGTATGTCTCCTTATCCAGAGCCCAATCGACGGCAATGGTACGGCCATCAATCTCTTTGCCGTTGATAGCCTCGAGGGCCTTTTCAGCATTCTTACGGCCACGCATAGTTACGAAACCGAAGCCGGCCAGCTTGCCCTTGTCCGAAGGGACATCGGCAAACTTGACTTTGCCAAAGCCAGCGAAAAGCTTAGAGAGTTGTTCAGGCTTCTTGATGCTCCAAGGAAGGTTGCGAATAATCAACTTGGGCGGTCTGCGGGCCTCTTCCTGTTCGGCCAAGCGCTTGGCCTTGGACTCAGAGACTTCATTCTCAGCACCAGGCTTACGCTTACGCGGCTCGGCCACCTCGATACGCAGCTTGCGCTGGTCCCATGAAACATTGTTGAGCTTCTGCTGGGCCTCCTTTGTATCGTCGGCATCGGCGAGGGTCACGAAGCCGTAGCCACGAGACTCTTTGGTCGCGGGATCGACAACAACAATAGCGTGCTTGACGGGAAAGTGTTGAGAGAAAAACTCGGTCAGCGTTTCGCTAGTGGCATTGGGTGGTAGCGACCGCACAAAAAGCGAATGAGAGTCGCCGAGGCGCTGGCGCTTTGTCGAGGGCGTCTTGGAAGAGGGAGCGACGGCAGTCGGAGCGTCTTCGATGGCAAACTCGTCGTCGTCGCGGCGATGGCGCTTAACGCCGTTGGGTTTGGCGTCAACCATTGTATGATTATTAACAAAAAGAAGCAAAAGTCAACAACTGAAGCCAAGTTCAATAACACAAACAAAGAGAAAGTAATGAAAATAAATAACAAGTAAACAAGTAACTGGGGAAAACGCCCCACGATAACTCAATCCTGGACGCTTCAATGGGTTGCCAGAATTTTTTTTTTTTGGTTGATAAGGGAAAAAGCTGTTATCGGATCAGCCGTAGATTTGCCAGCCTTAGTGGCAGCTGCCAGCAGCTGTTCCTACAGCTGGTAGAGGGGCGGCGGCTGGCTAAAAGAGGAAATATGTAAACATAAATGGGTGAAATAAACCAGGAGGGGCGCAACACGCATCTCAACGCTTATTCCAGCATCAATTTCTGCATTAGTTTGTCCGGTTATCGACACGTGGCGTTCGAGCACTTTCTTTGGCTACTACGCTTCAATCCCTACAACTCGTCTCGATATTTTACACCTCCGATCCAATGCCCGCCCGGGGTGCGACCCGCTCCAAGGCCGCCGGCTCCAAGGCCGCCAGCTCCCGGTCAGCCCAAGTCAGCGAACACGTTGACATCCCCCCAGAAGCGCCCGACAACGAGCTCCGACCTCAGATATGCGCCATCTTTCGCGATGCGCAACGTACGACGGCTTCACACCGCAAGTTTGTCATTAGCATGCGCAAAATCCACGAAGCCTGCTGCTACGAGCCAATAAACCCCAAAAAAGCATCCATCCACGACTTTGACGAAGAGACTTTCAATGCCGAGTTCATTCGATGTGTGCTTCGCACCTTGCCCGTGAAAAAGTCAGAAAGCGTTGGCGAAAAGTCTATTCGCTTCATTGGCTTGTTTCTGCGCCACGCCAGCGAAAAAGACAACGAGATTACCATGGACGAGATTGATGCCGACGCCAGCATCATGCCCGAGACGCCAGCAACAAGATTAACGACACGGCTTCTTGAGAGCATCATGCCGCATACGGTAGCCAAGGACAAATATGTGCGCTTCCGCTCAACACAGCTCATGTCGCACGTTGTCAACTCACTTGACGCCATCGATGACGAGCTTTTCCAGAAATTGCGCCATGTGCTACTCAAGCGTATCCGCGACAAGGAACCCATGGTGCGGTCACAGGCTGTACTTGGGTTGACGCGACTGGCAGGCAACGGCGACGGCGGCGGTAACTCGGATGACGATGAGGACAGCGACCTGAGTGCTGGCTTGCTTGACAAGCTGCTTGACCTGCTCCAAAATGACCCCAGTGCCGAAGTTCGGCGATCTCTGCTGGTGAACCTGCCAATTTTGCCTAGGACGCTTCCGTATCTGCTTGAACGCGCCCGTGACCAGGACGCTCTGACTCGCCGCGCCGTCTATTCTCGTCTACTTCCAGCCCTCGGCGATTTCCGTCATCTTTCTCTCAGTATGCGCGAAAAGCTTCTTCGCTGGGGTCTACGAGATAGAGATGAAAACGTGCGTAAGGCTGCTGGAAAGCTGTTCCGTGACAGATGGATCGAGGATTGTGCTGCTGCTCATCAGGAAGAGCTCCAAGACTCCGAAGCCCCGCCGCCAGCGCCAAAGCCCAGCATTGACGGCCTGCAAGAGCTACTGGAGCGTATTGATGTCATCAATTCTGGTGACGAGAATGGCGTGGCAATCGAGGCCATGAAAGGCTTCTGGGAAGCCGGCCAGACTACCGCGAAGCCATGTTCTTTGATGACAAATTCTGGGAGACACTTTCGGCTGAGAGTGTTTTTATGGCGCGCACATTCAACGACTTTTGCCACACTAACCCCAAGTTTGAGTACTTGGTCGAAGAGAAGATGCCTGAAGTCACGCGGCTTGCTTTTTTTCTAGAACGCTACATTAATGCCCTGCTTGAGGCCATCAAGCGTGTTGCCGAGAACGAGACCGAGGACGAAGAAGAGGATACTATTGAGCAAGAGTTTATTGTGCAGCAGCTGCTCCGCATTTCCCTGACCCTCGATTACTCGGATGAAGTTGGCCGACGCAAGATGTTTGCGCTTCTTCGCCAGACCCTGTCGATTCCCGAGGTGCCCGACGAAATCACCAAGCTAATTGTGGATGTTCTCCGCGATATCTGCGCGCCAGACACGGCTGGTGAACGTGAGTTTTGCAGTGTTGTTCTAGAAGCCGTTGCTGATGTTCACGATACCATTGTCGACGACGACCCACCTCCAGGCGAGGATCCCGACGACAGCTTCCATTCGGCCATTTCCGAGATTAGCCACCGCAGCGGTGCGGGCAACCGCAAGCACTCGGATGATGAGATGAAGGACGAAATGACTGAGGAAGAGGCGCAGGCTCGGGCTATCAAAGAGATTGTTATCAACATGAAATGTCTGCACATTGTGCAGTGCATGCTGACCAATGTTAGCGGTAGTCTGCAAAAAATGACCATCTGGTGGCCATGTTGAACAATCTGGTTGTCCCGGCTGTCAGGAGTCACGAAGCGCCTGTTCGTGAACGCGGGCTGGTTTGCCTAGGTCTTTGCGCGCTGCTCGATAAGGCGCTGGCAGAAGAAAACCTGACGTTGTTTATGCACTTCTTTAGCAAGGGCCATACGGCGCTACAGATTACGGCGCTGCATATTCTCACAGACATTCTCAATGTTCATGGCGCACAACTGTTGACATCGAATCCCACGCTACTCAAGGTCTATGTACGTGCGCTCAAGCTGGCGTCTCGTGGGCCAGAAGTCCAGGCTGCTGCTGTGGTAGCTGTTTCAAAGCTGTTACTAGGCCAGGTTGTCACAGACACGAATGTGGCGTCGGAGCTGCTCAAGACACTCGTAATCATCTACTTTGATCCGTCGAGCTCTGAAAACCAGAGCGTCCGCCAGGCATTAAACTATTTCCTACCCGTCTTTTGCTTCACCCGTACAGAGAACCAGGAGCTGCTCCGGAGTATTGCCCTAGATGCGCTTCACTCGCTGTACAACATCCGAGATGCATACGAAGATGACGGCGACGCCGAGGTTGGCGATGAAATGGTCAGCATGAACACGATTGGGTCGTGCTTAGTGGATTGGACGGACCCGAGAAAGTGTTTTAACCCTGATGTTCATGGCGACGCCGACAAGAAGAATGTGGCGGGTGATGTGCACCTTGACTTTGCCTATGATATTTTGGAGCGCCTTAACTCCAACATGACCAGTAAGTCATATCACTGTGTCATTCAGCCGTACCTATACTAATAGTGACCTACAGAGGATGAAAGAAAATGTCTTGGCCCGCTTCTCGGAAAACTCTATATCTCACCCATTTCCTCGGAAGACAAGCTGCGCGATCTCTACGAAGAAGTCACGGCTGCCGTCGATACAAATCTACTCACCGACACGCCCAGCAAGAACTCACTGTACAAGCTGCACGTGGCTCTCGGCAAGATTGTCAATACACTCGGCGAGAAGCCTGCTGTGCCCCCGAGCAGAAGCGTATCAGTTGTTAGTGTTAGTGACGACGAAAGAGCTGGCGGCAACGATGATGAGGATGTTGATATTGAGGGAGCGAGCGAGAGCACTGTTAGACCGCCACAGGCTCAGGATGACGAGGACTCAATCATGTCTCATGCATGAGTGAGTGGCGGGTGAGTGAGAGTGGAGGACAAAGAGGGTAGATTTACGAAACGGACACGTAGAGATGGATCTGGACATTATGAAGCTATGATTTATTGACTTGGTTAATTATTTGTTTGTATACGGAACTTGACTGGTAATTTATTGAGCCGACTTGACAACTTAAACAACGCTATGATGAATGAATGAGAACCCAGCCCAACCCTAAGCCGACTCTAACCCTGTGTAACCACCGCCTACCAATCCTTCTTATTGTCCGTGTCGCCGCTCTTGGTCAAGTGCTTGTACTTTTCCTTGTCGTACTGATTTGTCACATTCCAGTGCGACCGACTACTCACTACACGGCCTTCCTCGTCGACGGTTTTGACTGTGGTCTTGGAGTGCAGCATGCCCATCCAGTCAATATACTCGTCCTTGGATTCGACCGTCTTAAGCTTTCCGTCACCCGAGACTTTTTCCGAAACCACTGCCGCGTTCTTTGTCGACGTGTTTGCCGACACGTCAAAGTCTGTGGAAAACGACGACCCAGCCATGCCGCTGCCCGAGCGCAGCATGTCGATGAAGGACGAAAACGACTTGGCGCCTGTTTCAACCGCCGAGGTCCACTGGTTTGACCACTCCTCAAGCGAGGCCTGGGCCTTCTTTAACTCCTCTGCCGATGTGTTTTGTGTGTCGTTCAAGAAGCGGTCGAATTCGCGCGCAAACGCATCGGCATGGTCCAACGGCGTGGCAGTTGCGCGGCCCGGAAAGTGGTGGGCATCGTACTCATCGGGCAGAAGAAACGTGCGTGAGTTTGGCCGCAGCAGACCGGCGCCATCAAGGCGCTTAAGCCAGAAGGACGGCGGCTCGCCCTGGGGGAAAACTTGGCGCATCATGGTGCGCATGGAGATGCGCGTGGCTAGTGGGAGCATGTCCTGGTGGGCGGACACAGCGAGGAGGTCTTCAAAGGCATCGGCGAAAGAGAATGTGTCGGCAGGTGTGCCGGCAGGGATGTCAGCGGGAACGGGGGGCGGAGATGCGTGAGCAGGAGGGGGGGAGTAGGGGGAGTTGTGGAAGTAGTAGGACCAGGCCAGTGTATGGGCCGAGTCGTTGGTAGAAGTAAAAATGTCCCAGATCATTTTGGGATGAGTGTCTTGCAAGCTTTGTTAGGGGGGAATATGAAAGTGAATGCAGGTTGGATTGTGTATAAGTTGGAGAGCTCAAAGTTGGTGTTACGTGAGTTTGATCAGCCCACTTTGCTGAGTGGGTTGGGGCTTAGTAATCTGTGATAGATCGTGATGGTGTTAGGCAAACGGCACACAGTTGCACCGAGAACTGCAGCATTCAATGGTGTGATGAAAGAATCGAATTGCAGAGAATCAAATGGTAGTTAATAAATCGTGGCAAAAGAATCTAGTAGCGTGTCAAGTAACCAGCCAGCCCCATGACTGTTTCTGCGCCACATATGTGCGCCACACCAGGTATAGCAGGGTCAGCCACATTTAGGGAGTCTAGTTTGCGCCAAACGTCCGAACATGAGTATTGAGCGCAACAAGCGAAGTCCTGCTCCCTTTTAAACGAGCCTTGACTAGAATCCTGTTGCTGGGAACATTTGTAATAGACGAAGCTTTTAATTCCTGAGTTTTGCTTGTTCGTGCAAAGCTAGAAAAGGAGCGATAAGAGGCGATAAGCAGACGCTTGCACTTTACCTATAGCTTATTGAATTTAGCGGGTGGACCCACGGTAAAGCGCCCTCTGTGTAAATGGAAATTATGACAAGCTCTTTCCGTAGAACCCGCGTCACCGAAGAAGACCCCGGTGCCAAAGCAGGCACGGCACGGTATGGTGCAATGTGGGATACGCATTTGTCGGGTATCGAAAAGCAGTAATTACGCAACACAATGGATGTATACAAAAAACGATTGGATGATGTCTTGGTCAGTTGGCACTTGCAGAATGCGGAACGATATGCAGATGCAGATGCAGTGCAGGCGCAGATGCAGACAGGAAGAGGAGCAAGAACGAAAAAGTTAAAGCGGAAAGAGCTTGCACCTGTCACTGCCTTTTGCCTTTTGGTGTGTTGTATTCCCATGATAGTTGGCAGGCAGGACAAGGCAGGGCTTAAAAATTTTCTCCTTCTCTCTTTTAATTGACGGCAGTCTTTTCAGCCCCTTTCGTCTAGCTCTTCTTCTCGCTTTTTCACCTAGTATTTTATCTCTCTCCCTGTACCCCTTGACTTCAGTTTTCTATTTTCGAACCAATCGCTAAAACAACGGAAAACCATCTCAATGATCGCCTTTAAACGTCTCGGATTCTTGGCTGCTTCAACGGAGCCCCAGACTTGACCAAAACCAGACGAGACGGTTCAAGCATCAAGCTTGCAGCTCATTCTTGCATCAATTGACCCAGTCTGGCCGAGCTATGAATTGGTCTGGCTGAAATCAACCGGATTGGCCTGGTTGAACTGAACCTGACGAATAACCTGACCTAACCTCACCCGCCCGACCGCACCTGGGACTCAGTCAAGCCTTTTATTCATCTTCATTTCTTGCCTGCCCTGGTCTGGCCGGCCCTGCAACCCACAAGCTTTAAGCTGCTGTATTTCTTGCGAGAACTGAGCCAAACCTTGGTTTGCTAGAGATTAGCTGTACAAGGCGTCCAATCCCGTTTATTTTTATTTGGCTACTGCTCTGCTCAGCTTCATACAACTGACTGACTGACTGACTGACTTACTTCTGCTTTTTCTCTTCTTCGCTCCAATCAATCCCTTTCGCAATTCGTGACGGTCACTGTGGAATCCCGCCTTTTTTTTTCTTCTCCGATTAGCTTAAATCCAACCTTCTATTTCTCTTTGCCGCCTTCTATTCCATTCCTCTGAACTTCTGTTTTGATTCGCCCTATTCTGTCAGGTTTTTACTGCTCTTCTTCTTTCTCTAGCTCCCTTTTTGCTGCTTACTTCACTGCGCCCGTGCTCATCACAAATTAGCGTTTGACTTTTCTTTTGGTCGTGACTCGGACCTGCAGTCATCTTGCGCCTTTAAACTCTTAGAGCCAAGAAATCCAAAAGACGACAGAGAAAACCCGACCCGGACCGTCGCCGATCCAACAGCTGCTGAAAGGTGCAATCTAACCGACTCGAATTTGCCGCCGCCCCGATCCCATCATCCAGCAGCTGAAACCAGTTCACCGTGACCTCACACACGCCGACCGACGCCCTACATCCAGCCAACCTAGCCTTTAACTGCCGTAATGAGTGCGCATGCGGCCTTTGTTGCCGCAGCCTCCGCGCCAACTGGTCTAGCCATGGCCACGAACTCGACTCTTGGCAGTTTGCCGCCTACTGCGCCCGATACTGCGAGACCCGGAGCCCCCGAAGATGCCGACTGGTCATCCGTGATTGGCATTGCGACGGCCATTGGTGGCAACATTCTCATTGCGCTGGCTCTCAATGTACAGCGCTTTGCCCACATTAAACTGCACAAAAAGCGCGCGCAAATAAAAGCCCGTGTCCAACGAGCCCAGCGCATAGCAAAACTGCAGGCTCTCCGCGACCACACCAGCGAAACACACGAGCTGTTGCGACCAGCTGATGTCTGCGCAACAACCGCTCGGTTAAGCATCGATTCCGAATACGACCCAGAATGCGATGGAGATGCGACTAACTCCGCAGGCTTCGCTGGCTATGGTACTGTACCTGATGGTCAGAATGCGGCGCCGTCAGTCTACATGCCACCACCACATAATGCGTCGCCGCGTGTGTCTACAGAAAGCACCCGTTCAGCCTACGAAGATGCCTCGTACATGTTGTCGGAAAAGTCGACGTCGCTTTCATACCTGCGCTCGCCGTACTGGTGGCTCGGGCAAATCCTAATCACGCTTGGCGAGATGGGCAATTTTCTTGCCTATGGGTTTGCGCCGGCTTCGATAGTATCGCCGCTGGGAGTGGTGGCGCTTGTTTCGAACTGCGTGATTGCACCTATCTTGTTTCATGAAAAGTTCCGTGCCCGCGACTTTTGGGGCGTTGTGATAGCCGTGGCCGGCGTTGTGGTGGTGGTTTTAAGCTCGGCAGGTGACGAAGCCAAGTTGGACCCGCACGATGTGTGGGATGCCATCACCGCTCTGGCTTTCGAGGTGTATCTGTGTGTGACAGTGGCCATGATTGCTACGCTGATGTGGGCGAGTAAACGCTATGGAAAGCGCACCATATTGATTGATCTGGGCCTGGTTGGACTGTTTGGTAAGCCTTTATCCGTAATCCCGCCATCGGCACCTGACTAACCTATCTCTAGGCGGCTACACGGCTCTTGCTACCAAGGGCGTTTCATCTATGCTATCGTCAACTCTCCTCGGAGCCTTCCAGACTCCCGTGACGTACGCCCTGCTTTTTGTTCTCATTGCAACGGCCGTCATGCAAATCCGCTACCTCAACCGAGCTTTGCAGCGCTTCGACTCGACTCAAGTTATTCCGATCCAGTTTGTCATGTTTACGCTATGCGTGATTGTCGGCAGCGCCATTTTGTACCGCGACTTTGAGCGCACTACGCTAGCGCAGTCTCTGACCTTTATCAGTGGTTGTCTCCTCACGTTCTTTGGCGTATTTCTCATTACTAGTGGTAGGCCGCGCCATAACGATGAAGAGAACCACCTACTGGAAGGTGATGGTGCCGACGAGACTATTGGCCTTGCTTTGCACCACGAGGCTTACTCAGATGTTACGCCTCCGGATACTCCACGCAGCTCAATAAGCTCGCGCCGCTCGTCGCGTTCTAGCCGTACCAACTTCCCGCCGCTCTCTGATAGACGCATTAGCATTGCCCACGAGACAGGCGTGCCATCGTCACGCGTGCCAACCATTGCCCGTCCTAGCATCGAGTCTCGTCGCCCATCAACCTATAGTATCCGCGAACAGGACGCAACGCCTGTTCGTCCTGATCCGACTCCTCTCCAAAGCAACCTCTGCGTTGCTGATGCCCGCCTCGTGCCGACCCTGTTTGAGCCTCTGTTTGAGCCGTCTACCCCGCCAGGCAGCAACGCCCATAGTGCCTTCCCCACATACAATCACGCGCAAACCGCCACCGATACCTCCCTCCTGACCACGCCCCCACGCCCCTCAAGCCGCCGCTTTGTCGGCCCCGTGATTTCTGCATCGCCCTTTTCCTCTGCCGTCTCAGCCGTCATGACTGACACGCTCCGTCGGCCGAACCGCCTAACACGCCAAACCTCTCTCGGCCGCCTACAATCCACCATTCGTGCTAGCATGTTTATCAACGATTACACGGACGACTCACCGCTCGACTCGCCTATTGACAACATCTTCTTTGCCCCCGGTCTACCGCGCGAACCACTGCTTGGTCCGCTGATTGAAACGGCTGAGTCATCGGCGAGCAGTCAGGCGGCGGAGCCAACGCGCCCGGCGACCTCATGCGAGACGTCGACGAATGTGGCGGCGGGCAAGAGACGTAATCGCAGTTTGAGCGATACGCTGAGCGGGCTGTTTGCGCCAAATAAGCGGCGGTTTCTGCCGCCGGCGTTTGTGAGCGAGCAAACAGAAGGGCTAAGCGGAGAGAGTGCAGAGCCGCATGAGCAGTCTTGATTTCTTGTTTCCCTTTAGAATTGTTTTTCTTTTTATTGCCTTGTTTTGTTTCCAGCGTATACTTTTTCTGTTTCTTTTTCGTTCTGATTCTGGCATTACTTTGATTGTTCAGTCCCATTGACAAAGCGCATAGCATTGCTTGTTTTTCTTTTCTTGCTCGGAATGCTGTTCCGGTTCTTCACTTCATCGTTTTGTTTTTCATCATACATACATACATACATACATATACAATCCTCTACAACCTTTGTTTGTCATTCGGCCCGTGTCGTTGGTGGAGGGAGTGAAGACGAGGGAGGAGTATCGTGGGTTCGATAACCGGTCGCGGGTGGATGGCTGTTTGTAATTTTCACATATGTCTTGCAACACGTAACATTTGAGCATCTTTACAGTATACAGTCCAAGTCCCATTTATCTCCGCCGCCACAAAGTAATTTTTTTTTCTCATTCAGTGCGGCGATACTATTGGCTTACACGTGCCACTACGACACAAACATCCACTGTCGTCTCATCACGGCTGATCCTTTCCATGAGTACATTGAGGTATATTTCAGGCAAACATACTTGACACCCAGCCAATTCAGCGTCACGCTCTGCCCAACTCGCAATACAGAAAAAAAGGTTGGGATAAAAACTTTTCAGTCACCTTTCATCTTCATGAGTTCTGCAGTGGTCGCATAGAGGGCTTTAGAGCCTCGGGCATTGTGATGCAATGCAAGAGCAAACTTGCTTTTTGTCTTGTTTTCTTTGGCCTGGAAGGATGAGAGTTGTTCATTCGTTTATGGATTTCCTGTACAAGTGTGGTTGAGTGCGAGGCTGTTGCGCGAGGGCCCATGGAGGCGGGATTATTATTATTATTTTTTGTTTTTTTTTTTTTTTTTTTTTTT
>JACYXV010000477.1:0-13976 GCA_016859225.1 Thielaviopsis cerberus | reverse complement strand
CTTACGCCGTAGTGCAAACGAAGGAGACAACCGGTGATGTGATAACCCACCCGCTATCTGCCACCCTTTCAGGCCCCAAAAGGACCACAAGCTGTCTGCCTGCTTCCGCGAGCTGCACTTCCGCGAACCATCTGCCCATTCGGGGGCTCTAATTGGCTGTTCCCGCACCAGCGGCCTCACGCCTAAGCCTCGCTAACGCTGAGCTGGCGGCCGTTGGCAGAAGAGAAAAAACTGTCAAAATAATAGAGCTTTGGGCCTATCTATGAGCCTTGCGTTTGTGAATGAAGCGAGTAAGGTCTGGATCTCCTCTAGTTGGTCCACGTTTCACTGATTTAGCGTTGGCGTGGGCAGGACAACAGGCTTGAGGCTTTTTAGCTCAGGAGGTATATGGAGCCAGAGCTGCGGGCTAAGTAGGTGTATATCTAGAGGCAAATTGTACTGAATGGACACTGATGGCTGGCGGAGTGCGTTCTTGGGGCACTGCATTTGTTGTTCTGGGTTTTCAGGTTGGTAAAGTGTCAACCATTTAGTGGATACTAGGGCCTAGGGCCCGCAGCGTCACAGCCCCATATATTAGTGTACTGCTACGCCACAATGACGGGACATTCCCATCGTTTGGGCCCTCAAGAGTGCACTGAGTATACGTATACTTTGGACCATGAACATTCGGCGAGCATTCTCATAGTGACCTAGCACAGACAACCTTTTCGTATCGGAGAGTCACAACTGTATTTGCTGGTCAAATCCCTCTTGACGTGGACGCGCAGAAGCGTGCGCAATTTGTCAGGCTCCAGACAGACGGACCGGGTTTGGGATGACTGGAGCAAAGTGCAGCTAGAAGTGCATGCGTCAATCAACCAGACTTTTGCAATGGAAAATTGCGCTTTGTCGGTCCACGTCCAACGTCTGAATGGGCAGACTATTGGATTGGCAACAGCAGACAGCCCAAAGGCGTCGCTTGGATCAAGGCCCCAGACACCGTCTAGACCAGGACCCCGGAGGTATTGTGTAGACAATCTTGTATCTTGCCTCACCTATCCCTTTGATCCATTCGCTTCTCTGTGTTTCTCCTGCTCATCGGCGACCAGCTTCCTGTCTAGCTTTTCCCTTTGTCTAGCGTCTTTCATTCGATTTGGCCTCGATTGCTCAGGCCCTTTGTCACGCTACTACGCCACCTGTCGTCAATTGTAAATCATGCGCCCGTCGGGCTTTTATTCATTGTCTTTCATCCGGTATTTTTCTCTCTGCCCTGTCGCTAATTAACACTTGCTTTATTCAGCTCTAGACACCAGCTGAACTCGACATGTCCGGCCGCCAAGCGAAGGGCTTTAGGCTTTACTCAATGGCTAGGTTCTTCTTGGACGCACTTGGCAGGCCTCATACCGCCCGGGAACGCTCTAGTGCCCTTGTTTTCTTGGTATTCTCGTTTCCCGGATGAAGAGTTGGAATTGCAAAAGATGGACTGGGTCGAGGCAGCTGACTTGTGCTTTCTTCTAGCTTCTCTTTCAAAGAGGGATTAGGAGTGCACTTGGGGTTAGCAAACACATTCCTGTGCTCTGGTGTGCCTTTCTTATGTGTCCTCTGGTGTGCCTTTCTTATGTGTCCTCTGGTGTGCCTCTCTTATGTATCCTCTAATATGCCTCTCTTATATGCATCCTCTAATGCGTTACTCACATGTACCCCTGGAGGCTTTGGGGGTTCCGGTGAGAAAAGTGACAGAGAGGACCTGCATAGCTGGCTGGACAATCTTTTGCTCTGCTCGTTCGCTTTGTCCATCTTTCCACCCCCAACTCCGCTCATGCCTGGCCC
Source organism: Thielaviopsis cerberus (assembly GCA_016859225.1). Lineage (NCBI taxonomy): Eukaryota > Fungi > Ascomycota > Sordariomycetes > Microascales > Ceratocystidaceae > Thielaviopsis > Thielaviopsis cerberus. The sequence goes on along the minus strand of JACYXV010000477.1, from coordinate 12,167 downwards.
TGGGCAATCTTTCTTTCTTTCTTTTTCCTTTGCAACCAGTACGCAGGCGGCAAATCTCCTGGGCCACTATCAGTAGTCAATGTGCAGCCACCAACGAAAATCACACCAAATAAACCCCGACGACGATCCCAAGGGATATCTCGACCAGGGACTCTGGACTTTGATCTTGTGCTTTCTCTGCCGTGTTTATTTACTATTCTAAACCTGTCATCCCTTGAAGTCAAAGCCCCCCCCAGTCATCACAAATACTTTGTCACATTCAACTTTCTTTTTCTGGCGCAGGAACTGCAGAGGATATGCAGAGGATTTATGTTTGTCTGTTTGCAGAGATTAATGGTAGGCTGGAGGATATCTGCAAAAGATCTTTGCTCCTTCATTGCATTGTTGGTTGGGCCCGGTGATTATCCCGCCATCCCTTGAACTGCCTCCCTTTACTATCAAGCAGATGGAACTGGCGATGATGGCCCTTTGGTGGCTGAGACTCGCATCTGAAGAAGCCAGATCCTACAACTTGGAAACACCGGCACCTTTGCCAAAGTGTCACTATCAGAGACACCATGCCAAATACCTTTACCTACTACCCTTGGTGCTTGACAGCCCTCCTGCTGACCACATGGATTTATGCCGCAACAGGAAAACGTCTCCGTACCCGCTTGGGGGGGTTGTTGTCACCAAAACAAACACATGAGCTAAGCTGGGCCGTAGCGTCCTTGGCATATTTTGCAACAGCTGACTGATGGTTTTAAGCTTTCCGGCCCTTTGTTGAGAAAGTTCATGAGTGCCCATCAGACTCTCGCTGACTTTCCTCCTCTCCACTCCCTGTTTCCTGCTTCTTCTCGGCCTCGGCTTCGAGCGAGGGCCTATGAGAGCAAAACGCTATAAAAGACTAGTTACATTGTGATGAGTAACTTGTTGTCAAGGCGCAGCTTGAAGCACCGGATATTGCCATTTTCGTATATTCCAGGTCCAGCAACATCCCTTGCATTGCCACTGGTAAGCTGCCTCTGGATGAGATGTGACAGAGCAACAAGCTCCCCGAGAAGCGCTATGCTTTGATTACCTGAAGCCTAGCGAGCTGCACTGCTCCCTCAAACCAACGAAATCTCCCTCCCTGTAAGGCACGAGTATAATGTGGCGCGCCGCTTCTGTACGGCGTCTCCATCCCATCTCGCTGCGAGGAAGCAAGGGAAACCAACAAGTGGAAAGGAGGACTGCCGAGACGTGACTTGCTCGGACTCAGTCTGTAGACGGCAGTATTATCGCGGATAGGTGACTTTTTGTCTTCTCTTCACGTGATCCGCAGTACTAATATACATCATGTAGTGTACGGTAATATGGCATGACCTAACGAAAGATCTATATGTCGGACTACCGAGCACACGGCCAAGGCACATTTACCTGCATTGTGCTATGCATACGTGCTACCCCCAAATAAATCAACCTGTGTTGCGTAGTGCTCATAGCAAACAGCCTGGCCGTAACAGATCAGCGCAGAAAAGATGGGCAAAATGTGTCCTCCAAAAACTTGGTCGTAGCGGAGTTTACAAAAGCTCGTAGCTCCGGGATAGTGTAATCACATGGTGTGATGCGTGCAGCCCCCGTTTGTTTGGTTAGAGCTTAACAAGTCACAGTCTAACGTATGGACTACTAGCTCTAAGCCTGACTTGTGCTTCTTTGGGACACTTGATTCGCGCTGGCCAAGCAGTGTATCAATATACTAGACCACTTTGGGCGGGAAGAAAAGCAACCAATGCCGAAGCTCAAAGGCTGGAGATTGACCGTCAAACTCGACTGTGCACTATCGGCTGCATTGGCGTTGTACAATTCATGTTCCGGTGACTCCAAGATACAGCAGTGGTATAATACAGGAAGATCTCGCAGAGTATATGCGTTTATCTAAATAACATTCATCTACTATGATGTAACATCAAACGAATGCCCATCAGATATCGTATGTGACTCTTCACTTCATCTTTACCGCCTCGTGTATCCCTAGGGTGCAGTTTCTTCCCCATTGACCGTTTCCAGCCTGCACCATGACATGATTTGGTCCCAATGCGGGAGCCTTGCTATTACACTTAATCTAGTTGGCAGATATACATGACCGGATACACAAAGAACAGGCACTATATGGTACCACGGTACATGCATCGTAATACGTAGAGATATTGTGCTCCTAGTATACGAGCGCCGATATCGTCCAATCCTGCAAAGGAATAGAGTTATAGGTTGAATGCATTCAACTAAAGCTGCTGAGAGCTGACACTTGAAACTCCAGCATGGAGTTGGAGGTGCCATAACATTCTAACATTGTACATAAGCAGACTAAACTTAGATGGTGCATCAATAGTTTTCTGTTTCTGCCTTTTGTATCTAGAGTGCTCCGGCGTACACGCCTCTTGTATCTAGAGTGCTCTGGTGTACACGCCTCTTGTACCTAGAGTACTCTGGTGTACACAAAAGGAATAGGCTTGATATCTGGGGTTGTCTCCAGGCTGCCTCCTTTTCTCCGGATAGATACACTTGCTGTCATTCGCCCACCCCGTGGTAGTTTAAGTTTTGGGCAGATATGGTATAAAAGTGACCACTGGCAATGCAGTGGCGTTGCTTCTGTCAAACAGGACTCGTGTGCAGTAGATCATCATCACAACTCCCTTGTCTTATATTGGTTCTATCTTGCTTGGATTTGTGCGTAGTTCTGAGTAGGTAAAGGCGTGTCTAGTACTTGCCATGCCCAAGACTCCATTACTCAATCATTCTCAGGTCATCTCGTAGTTGAAGGCGTGAGGTCATAGACACGCTGGACCACCGTTGGAGTAAGACTATAGGAATAATGGGCATTCATTTTTCATATTTAAGAGTAGACGAATATGCTCTTCACCGAGTGAAACTATAAGCTGATAAATACACGACAATGCACCGCAGCACTGACAAGCTTTTGTGCCACAGGTGGAGGAAGAGGACAATAGGATCTCGCCTGGGGCATTGAGATTAATTGGCTGCCAATATATCTCGCACATAATACACATCGGTCCTGTCTCACTTAAGACCATATTCATCCATCTTCTCGTCGAGACACACCCCATAGCTCTACTTGGGACGTCGTAGCACAAGCCTAGGGTTTGGCTTCAGCCGCTAACCCTCCCTGGCTGTGGTTGCACAAGCTGTGAGCCGTCCGTTTTCCGTTTATGACTGCTAGACAACAAAGCGCCACTGGCTCTCTACTTTTGGAACTTGAGAGCACAGATACGGTAGATTTGATTTTGCACAAAGGACCTGAGTTGGTTCATTGTGGCTGGGCGTAGTTCTTTGACGATGAATGGCGTATACGAAACATGCAGATTCACTATCCTAGCCATTCTATAACAGCCTTAATCTGGTTGCAGAGGCCTCTGAAATTGCTCATAGCTGTATCAACTTTGCTCACGCTCGCCGCTACTGCCCGCCACTTGGCAGAATCTACAAGGGATACCTTACCTAACACGCGTCGTACTTCCCATCGACTCTGTTCAGTGACTCTTGTCTCGCCCATACCAAGACTATTGGTTGCCGGAAAGAGAGTTGTGTCTCTGATGTTTATCTTTTTCGGTTTTCTGTGGGCTGCTTTCTGGTTTTACATACTGCGCTTGGCTCTGGTCCCGATTGGTGTATGCTTTAGAGCAGACACGTTGCAGTTGACTCAGGGAGCCGCCATTGTCACGTTTTCCCGCTACTGGTACTAGAGAGTAAAATAAATATGGCGTAAAAATCCAAGGTCTAGATAGAGAGAAGACATGCAGAGAAGATACGGTGAGAGAGTGGCGGTGGAACTAGGGGGACATTCCAGTAAAGCACAGAGATACTATTGCGACTTTAAGCCTCCGGTTGAAATTACAATCAAGTATATTGTGTATATGTAATAGGGGTATTCCTCCGCGGTCGAATGGAGATAACCAGGATGGTGACCCGGAATCTAAGTGAGTTCCAAATATCAAAAGGTAAGTTTTTCTGAGTTTGAAGGCTACTGGCCCTGATTTTCACGGCCCAATAAATGCCTCGACATTCAGGGGTAGTTGACCATGTATGGTTCATGCAAATGAAATATGAATGACTGTTACATAGAGTTGTATTTACGGGCAACGACTTATTGATAACCACAAGTACAGCCTAGGGGTGCTTTGTAAGGCGCGGATAACGAGAACACACTTCATGACGGTCTACAAATGTGTAGATACTCGCTGCCGTTCCAACAATGGTCATCTGCAAATTGCTTTCAGCATAGTAGTTATAGAACTCGGCTATAATCATGTTGGGATATCACGTGGCACTCATCGGAACGAAGTCAGCCTATAATGGCACCTATATGAACTTGCTCCTTGAGCTATACTGATGGCACCTCTTTTCTTCTTTGCAACATGCCAGGAGCAACAATAAACATCCCAGTAGACTATGGTAACAAGTAAAGTCTCCTGGAGAGTAATAGCGAATAGTTCCAGCCATCGCAGAATATGATATCCTCGTCATATCTGTTGACAGGCCGCCGATCATTTCTTCTCCAATAGGAGATATTCGTATTAGCGAAGGAACAAGTCCCCAAAACTCCTGAACGGCTATTATAAAGTTTTCTCTAATCTTTAGCGACGAACCGGCTCAATGCTGAGCTGACCAACAAGTTCATAAACATTACCTTCAACTAGGCCCTCATGGTGCCGGGCTACCCCTACTTACGACCCTGTGCTACTTGCAGATATCTAGGAAACGAGGGGATGGATTGTTTGTTGTTGTGAATATACGTTTGCCCATGACTTTGTTCTGGAAGCTACATGGATCCTGTGATCTAGGGCTTACCATATAAAACAGCAAGTTCGTGTACTCGACGCCGTTGACCAAGCCTTTCATCTCCTGAAGCAGCACTATGCATAGATGTTATCAATCTCCACGTAAACACCAAAAGGAATATGGCTTCACCGACGCTTAGCTAACCTGATAGCACAAGGTAGGCATACTCTCACGTTCAAAAATAGCGGCGCAACAGCAATGCCCACCTGGATTAAGCTACTGGACTATACTAAGCTCATTAATCCTATTTCTATTGACCCAGTGACGATCACGTACTACGGTGCTATGGCTGGTTGACTACAGCTCCTGAAAGCAACAGGAGAAGCAGCAGGCATAGACAATGGCCTGATCTGATATTCCGAGGACATGGTTAATGCTCCTCTTCTTTCATGCTGTACCGCCGCCGTTTTGGTCGTAATTCAGCCCCCTTTGTAGCAACCCGGGGGGGTTAGGGTTGTGGGTGTCATAGGGTTGTACTTAACCCTACTGATCAGTGTGAGATGGGACATTGACCTTAACTTGGCGCCTCCTAATTGACATGTAATTGGAGCGCCTGGGTTATAAAATCACGGACTTGAAGTTTTCTCCCTCAACTGATCACCAGGCAATAACGAGAAAATCCACCTGGATAAATCAGACGGCATTACTACAGCAGAAATACAGTTGCGGCGATCTCAAAGGTTGCATTTCAGCATAGCGTTGAAGAACTATATCAGCATGTTTGTTCCACAGACAAGTCAGCCAAGACAAGCCAAGTACTTGACTGGTGGAAAAAGCTTGGCTTGACGACAAGCGGCTAAAGTGTTTGGATGTTGAGATAATGGCGTTCCAATGTAGGCAGAAAGGGGACCGACTACTGAATAGGGGATGAGCTGTGACGGAGTCTGTCAACATGGAAAAGGAAGGGGAACAGCCCACTGGCAGATACGGAGCAAAGTTCCTTGAAAGACATGAGGAAATGATTATTATCCGGACACGGGAGAGGAATCTTCCACGAGTCAAATAGGAAGGGTATCTGAAAACAAAAATGCAGGGTGGGCTTGATAAAAGAGGACTGAAGCTAGACAGAATAACCAAAATAAGATATGAGGGCGATGCTATTGCAAAAATAACACGAGCATGAGCAACGAGAGAGTTTGAGGTGTCAGGAACATCCAGTCTAGGGCCTGTCTGAAACATTACATAAAAAGAAGAGGTGGCTAGCGCGCGCTTTGTAGAGAAAAGGACATGGAGAGGCGAAACGGCCGTGCGTGAATTTAGGGGAGTAATACCAGCCAGGATCAAGGTGAGGGCTTGTAGAGCGTGGCGACTTTTCTTATGAAGTGAGGAAGAAAATGCCAAGGAAAACGAAGAAGACACTGTCAAGATAGTGGGGGAGAACAGACGGAAAACCAAAGGCGATCGAAGATGCCAAGGCCAGAGATGCCCAGAGATGCCAAGGTCAGAGATGCCCAGGCCAGAGATGCCAAGGCCAGAGATGATGCTTAATAAAGCGGAAGGATGAATAATGGCCTTGGCTATGGAGAACACAATGACGACTAGCAAGAGGAAAAGATGGCCAGAGCAGACGAGTTCATCCACAATGCAACCAAGGAACCGCAGATGATCAAATGTAGAAAAATGTTCGCTGGAAAACCTGGAATCAACTCTAGCGGAATAATTAGCTTTAGCCAGTAACGTGGTGGTGTGTCGAACTTGCTGATATTTGCCCAACATTCTCCCTGACCAGGTTACAACAGTTAAATAACGGACCATGCTTAAATTGCTTGTTTGGGATACTAACCGAAGGTGTAAAGTATAGGTGCTCGGTTGGTATGTAGCTATAGAATGGGCGGCACAGGAGGTACCCCGACCAGGAGCGTGCAAGTTGGAGACGAGATTATCTACCGAGCCAGCACGAGAAAACTAGAGGAGAAGAAGAGAACGAGAGATACCCTGCAGAAAGACCTAGGCCATGGCGAACGAGCTGGGGAGCTCAGACCAGAGGCGCAGAAGATGAGGTAAATGGAGGAGAAAGGGAAAAAAGTATAAAACAAAGCACAACTCCACGAAATGCGCCGCTTTGCCCGGCCTTCTCCTCTTTTCGACCTTCAAGCAGAGCAGCTCGGTTTTCCTGTGAAGGCTTCTTTTGTTTGTGATTACATTCTTTCTTTCTTTTCCAACTCTATTCTTTCTTTTTGAGCCTTGACGGCCGTTTCTCTCTTTTGTATACACTACATTGTTCAAGTCACTCGCTTCTCTCTTTTATCTCATCATACACTACTATTTACTCTATCCCAACACACACTATCTTTTGCTTAGCATCAGCCATGCACTTCTCCTCCATTATCGCCGTGCTTGCCGCTGTGGCGCCTGCGCTGGCCGCTACCTTTAACAACCCTGTCGTTTATTCGGATTTCCCTGATAACGACGTCTCCAAGGGCCCTGATGGAGCCTACTACTTCTCTGCATCCAGCTTCCAGTTCTCGCCGGGTGCCCCCATCATGAAGTCGACCGACCTGGTCAACTGGGAGCTCGTGGGCCACTCGGTTCCCGACGTCTCGGCGTTTGGTAGCACCTACATGCTCAACACCACGGGCAACCCTAGCTACGTTGGCGGTGTGTGGGCGTCCACCATGCGCTACCGTAAGAGCAACTCCAAGTGGTACTGGATTGGATGCGTCGACTTCAAGAAGTCATATGTTTACACGTCGTCTGACATTAGCAGCGGCTGGGAGCTGTCGTCTACCATCGACACGTGCTACTACGACTGCGGCCTGCTGATTGACGACGACGACTCCATGTATGTCGTCTACGGCAGCAAAGACATTAGCATTGCCAAGCTCAGCACCGACGGCCTCAGCCAGGTCAGCACCAAGCAGGTCTTCTCCGCCCCGTCGGGCATGTCGACCATTGAGGGTTCGCGTCTGTACAAGATTGGCAGCTACTACTACGTTCTGGGCGACAACCCCGGCGGTAAGACGCTGGTGTGGCGCTCAACTAGCCTGTACGGTACGTGGGAGTACCAGATTTTGCAGTCGGGCATCTCGGGTCCCGTCGGCGGTCTGATTGATCAGGGTTCGTTTGTACAGGCGGCCGACGGCAACTGGTACTTTATGTCGTGCTCGTGGTCGTACCCCGCCGGTCGTGTGCCGCTGCTGGCCCCCATCACCTGGACTGACGGCTGGCCGAAGCTGACGACTAGCTCGACGGGCGCGTGGGCCGCATCGTACCCCGCTCCCGGCACGCTGGCACTACCACCGTCTGGACTGGCACGGACTCGTTCACTGGCTCGTCGCTGGGTCCCGCATGGGAGTGGAACTTTAGCCCTGTCACCAGCAAGTACAAGGTCAGCAGCGGACTGACGTTGTACACGGCCACCGTGACTGATGATCTGTACAAGGCCAGCAACACGCTGACGCACCGCCTGGACGGTGGCCAGCCCATCGGTACCATGCATCTGGACTTTACCAACATGGCTGACGGTGACAAGGCCGGTTTGGCGGCCTTCCGCGACCAGACAGCTTTCCTGGCCGTCACGCGCTCGGGCTCGACGTACACGCTGTCCATGGTTGCCGGAGCTACGCAGTCGACAACTGACTGGACGACGACCAGCACTGGCACGGTCAAGGCGTCGGTGACGCTGGCCAAGGGAACTGTGTACCTGCGGGTAGCAATGGACGTGCGGCCGTCGGGTGCCAAGACGGCGACGTTTTACTACTCGACCGACGGCAGCAGCTTCAAGCAGCTGGGCACGTCGTACGCGCTGACCACCAGCTGGTCGTACTTTACCGGCTACCGCTACGGTCTGTTCAACTTTGCCACCAAGGCACTGGGCGGCTCGGTCAAGGTGATTTCGTTCACCTCGAGCAACAGCGATGAGACCACGGCTACTGCCAAGGTGGCGTCCAAGGCGGTGGCTGCGGCCGCAGTGGCGGTGGCCAGCAGCTCGGCGTCGGCGCAGAGCACTGTGATTACCATGACGCGGTCGTCGGCGACGTCGACTGTGGTTGCGATGTCGACTAGCTCTGCTGCTGTTACTTCTTCTGCTGCTGCTGCCAGCACTGCCAAGTCGTGCAAGGCCACGAAGAAGCAGTAGCTTTTTTCTTTTTAGTTGATTTGCTGGGGTTTTAGGGTTCGGGGGTTGTTTTGCGCTGGTTTGTTTTGTTCCTGGTCTGTGCTGCTCGGGTTAATTAATTCGTAGATGCCATGGAAGGGCTAGACAAAGCTTGGTTTAAACAAGCCATTTCTTCATTTCTTGGCAGCCATGTGCTGAAATTCTTGGCAAGTCAAACGTCACTAAGACGTTGTTTTTTGCTGGGGATTTTTGTCTCTGCATTTCTTTAGTCATATCTGTTTATTTATTGCATATAAATCTTCCTTGATAGATAGGCCATGTGTTTTATCACACACTTTAACCTGTTTACTTCTTGTAGCTCTAGTTCATGGAAATATATGTGCCCGTCGGTAGATCTTATGACCATTGTCCCTCATTTTTCGTGTTCTATATAAAGTCAATTTATCCTATTTTTCTCAAGTTGAGGGGCGGTGGCGCAGTTGGGAGCGCGTTAGACTGAAGCTATCACCAAACTTCAGCCAGTACCTGCCTGGATATCCAAGTAGGCCGTAATCTAAAGGTCACCGGTTCGATCCCGGTTCACCCCATTACCACATTATCCGTCTTTCGGATAAATTCTTTTGACAGAAATTCTCCTTTTTTTTGTTCTCTCGCCAACCGTCCTGTATTTTCCCTGCATGTTTCACGAAATTACAAGCCAGGCCGTCTATCCCCTCGTTACGGACCGGATTGTGCGGGAATTCATTCTCCTATTTTTCTTTTTAATAAAGAATCTCATCATCATCCTATTTTTCTTTTACTTCTCAACCCCTTCAACGATGGCATTACAAGCCTTGAACCTGCAAGTAACACCGTGGTTCTCAAGTCAACATACTGCAGAATCCGCTTCTAAGCATTGATGCAACCGTTACAGAAGCCTCAATCAAGCTAAGGTGATCATCCCGCCGGCTCGAACCTATGAATACTGTAGCATCCAAAAATACTGCTTCAGCACCCGAGAATACCCTCATGATCCGCACGGCAGCCTTTGCTCAAGCTGCGAAAATCGTCTGTATCATGTATACATACATAAATACCACCTTTAAGTGAGCCCGGGCTTGTTCCCATCTGGGAAAAGAATGCCCACATTTGTATAATTAACACGAAACGCAGGGCACCCTTAATGTCTCAACAATCACGCATTTATCTCGCTGCAGCCAGTAGTTACTAGTTTTCTCTGGGCCCTTGACCACATCTTCTCTCTCCCCTCGCCAACCTGGCGCGAATCTTTCATAGCAGGGTTTAGTGAACCGGGGTCTCGTAGTATACAGAACTTTTCTATTGCAGGCTGGTTGCTCACATCACCCCCTGGTCGAAACCGGGCTGGTGTTAGTGGTCACTATCAACCTACAAGCGTCATGTCATGCTTGCTACTTGATATTATGCCATTCCTTTTTCCCTCATACCACACCAAGGAGAGACAAACATGCGTATTGGTCACCGGGGTGTGAATACGGACAGGACTGAATAGGACAGGACAGGGTAGGTCGAGTCGGAGGGTTTGGAGAAACACCACCGCTCCTCGTCCCCCACAAACCTCTATATAAGTCTTGGCCCGTCGTCGGTTATTGGCGTTCTTGTTCTCTCTTGTCACTCACACACCACGAGCATTCTAGCATTGGAGAACAGGTCTCTTCCATTCATTTCCCATTTTTTTTTTTTGCCAACTCTTTACTTTCGTTTCACCGGCTTTGACAGTCCGCCCACATTCCTTTGTTTATCTACATCACCAGTCTTTCATTAACTTGACCTTTGTCATCACTTTTTGCTCAACATGCACTCCTCTTACTTCCTTGCCCTGATGGCCGCCCACATGGCCGCTGCCGCCACTGTTGTCACCGTCTCGCCCACCACCAAGCACCAGAACATTGACGGTTTTGGTATCTCGCAGGCCTTTGGCCGTGCCACCCAGTTCAAGGCGCTGGACGAGTCTCCCCGTAAGAAGGGTCTGGACTACCTCTTCAGCACCACTACCGGTGCTGGCTTCAGCATCATTCGTAACCGTATTGGCTCCGGCGGTTCTGGTGACAGCATCGAGCCTACCTCTCCTGGCAGCGCCACGGCTACTCCCAAGTACGTTTGGGATGACAACGACGAGGGCCAGGTCTGGTTCTCCCAGCAGGCTGTGTCCTACGGTGTGTCGACCGTCTACGCTAATGCTTGGTCGGCTCCCGTCTTCATGCGCACTGCCGAGAACTACGGCCGTCTGTGCGGTACTACCGGCGAGACGTGCAGCACCGGTGACTGGCGTCAGGCCTACGCTGATCTGATTGTGCAGTACATTGCGTACTACACCGCCATCAACATTCCCATCACTCACGTTGGTTTCCTCAACGAGCCCGATGGTTCCAACTTCATGCTGTCCAACGGCCAGCAGGCTGCTGACATGATTCCGGTGCTGCACAAGACGCTTGCCGACAAGGGTTACAGCAACATCACCATGACTTGCTGCGACAACATTGGCTGGAAGTCGCAGCAGAACTACACGGCGCAGCTGGAGAAGCTCGACATGACCAAGTACCTGGGTGTCATTAGCTCGCACGGTTACAGCTCGGCCCCCACCGATCCTATGGACACCACTCTGCCCACCTGGATCACGGAGGACGCTGATCTGAGCGACAAGTGGTGCACCACCTGGTACGCCGATGGCTCGCTGTGCGAGGGTTTCAGCTGGGCTGTTCGTGTGGCTGACGGCATGGTCAACGCTGGCCTGTCGGCTTACCTGTACTGGGAGGGTGTTGAGGTCAACCAGCAGCAGGCGTCGTCGTACCTGGTTCTGTCCGACGGCACCAACGTGTACCCATCTGGCCGCCTGTGGGCCTTTGCCCACTGGTCGCGTTTCATCCGTCCCGGCGCTACGCGCGTGGGCGCTACCACCACCGCCGCCAACATGGTGGTTGGTGCCTTTGAGAACAAGGACGGCAGCTACGTCATTGTTCTGACCAACTCGGGCACTGCTGCCCAGGATATGGAGATTGACGTGTCGAGCGCGTCTGTGTCCAAGGTTGCCGAGGCCGTGGTCTCGGACAACACTGCGCAGATGGCCGACGCCACGGCCACTCTGTCTGGTGGCAAGGTCTCCGTCTCGGTGCCCGCCAAGGGTGTCGTGACCATCAAGCTGACGTCGGGCACGACCTCGTCGTCGTCTGTTGCTGCCTCCAAGGACACTGTTAAGGCTGTCAGCTCGGCTTCTTCGTCGGCCACCGTCGCCGCCTCCTCGGCTGCCTCGAGCTCGTCCGTGGCTGTTACCACT
>JACYXV010000476.1:0-14014 GCA_016859225.1 Thielaviopsis cerberus | reverse complement strand
AGGGGACCCAGGAGGAAACCCAGAAGGGGACCCAGGAGGAAACCCAGAAGGGGACCCAGGAGGAAACCCAGAAGGGGACGCAGGAGGGGATTCAGGCTGAAGCCCACCGTAAAGAGAAGACGATCTCGTCCTTTTAGCAGACTGACTTTGACCATTAAGATTAAGGTCATTGTCGCAACCACGTTTGTGAGATGACGCTTGAGAAGCCATCGTGAAAGTGAATGGATGGGAGGTAACAAAGAATAAGTTAAAGATTTGAAAAGTTGGGATTTGCTGCCTAGAATCAAGCAAAGAAATATCAGCTGTCTATACTTTGTAAGAAGTATGGTTGATGGTCAAAAAGACCAAGAAGAAAAATAAAACAGGCTGGTGGTCGGTCGCTCTTTATAGGTCGAAAACTGCAAGGCATGGGGTCAAGTGGGCCCGGCGTCTAAGCGACATCCAGTACTTTCTTTTGCTATAACACGATAAGCACAGTAACTTGGGTAATTAAGTATTTAAATCTTGATTTGCAAAAGACGCAAGCAATGGAGATAGCCCGGCGTTTATCTCCGACCCCAATCAGCGCTCCAGATGAATGTGCTGCAGCGCCACTCAGTACCTTTTTCCTTCTCGCCCGACGGACCGAGCGGTCGCGCACACATGAAGAATGAGCGGCCTTTATAGTTAGCAGTAAGTTTCTCACTAGGATAGATAAAACTCACCCAGATTTACTCCTGCCTTCTTGGTACGCAGACTCGTACATGGCTCTTGGTGTTCGCACAGCGGTACCGTGCGCTGGCCCAGTAAGCCCACCCATGACTCTTTGGCCTCGATGGCATCAAACGCGCTGTCATGTGTGACCGTAACAGCGGGTGCTTTTGAAGACGAGGCGGTATTAGACGGCGCTGGTGCAAAGAAGCCGCGGAGTGTTTGCTGCTTTGCGCCTACCACTACCTTATTTGGTGCCGTCCTCGCCTTTTTGGTAACTGGCGCGCTGCACGCTGTCAACGCTGGCCGCTTGCGCGCAGACTGCAGTGCAGCTGTTGTAACTGTTGTAACTGCTGTGGCTGCTGTAACTGCTGTATCTGCTGTATCTGCTGTGGCTGCTGTAGCTGCTGTGGCCGTTGTGGTCGCGCCCCGTAGAAACATGTCACGGATGTTGCGTCGCCGCGCAAACTCAGGCAGTAGCCGGCCTGACAGCGGCAGCGCATCGGCAAGTGCCCACGTGCGTACACCCCCCGTGTTGTGGTCGACGCGCTCCGCGGGGTTCACCACTTCTTGTATGCACACTTCCTCGCCTCGCCAGTGCACGCGCTCCTTGAACTCTGCGTACACCGGGCAGTGGTCGCTTCCCATTAAACCCTCCTGGATGTCTGCAGCCACGACCCAGTCCCGCAGGCCTGCTGAGCACAGCACGTAGTCAATCCTGCTCCCGTTGTTCGCTGGTCGCGTATTCCGCCTTTTGTCCCAGCACGTGTACATGCCACACCTGTTGGGGAACATTTCTCTACACAAATCCCAGAGCACGGGTTCTGCGCAGCCCTCGTCTCGTACGCCTACCATACGGCCGTTGAAGACTGCCTGGTTCAGCACGCGTCGCACACTGCCCGCCATAAACGCTTCCATGCCGTCTTGCGCAATCACCTCAGCAGCACCGCAAGTATCGCGCTCATCGCGGCTGACGTTGAGATCACCAGCCAGAATGACTTGTTTGCCGAGGGCAAGCAGATTGCGCACTCGTATATCAAGCAACCGGAAAAATGCCGCGCGGAAGTGGGCACGCGAAATATCCCGTTGCGCCGGCGCGTACACGCCGAGCAGGACAAAGCCGGGGAATTCAAGCACCACGCAGCGACCCTCGGCGTCGAGAGCCACCTCATCGAGTGGCGCAGCAGCAGTACTACCGTCGTCGTCGTCGTCGCCAGAGAGCGCGCGTTGTAGTTGGGCGCGCGTTGGGTACCCGCCGATGCACTGTGCGGCCGGTAAATCGCGATACGCGCATCCAGATGGGCTGGATAACACGCCCGTGATGCCCTCTTCGGCACGGACGGGAGCGCAATGCTCGGAGCGGGTGTACACGGCGACACCAGCGTAGCCCTTTTTGTGTAGCGGAAGGGAAAAATAGACGTCCCAACCGGGTACAAGGACCATGTCGTCGGTAAGGTCTTTGCGCTGAATCTTGCACTCTTGGAGAATGACAATATCGGCTTCGAGCAGGGAGAACATGGCGGCATAAGTGCGCTGCTGGCACCACGGGTGGTAGGAGAAGGGATTTCTATGTGTGATTAGGGTTATAGCCTTTGGTTGGGGTTAACAGTGATGAATTACCGTATGCCATTGACTGGACGCGGTTAGCAACTTTGTAAAGCAGTTCTAGGATCAACGGCGGGGCCACGTACCGTTCCAGGTGGTGATGCGAAATGTCATTTTGAGTGCTGTTGATTGTCCAACTAACTAATTAATGAATTAATTGGTTGTAGAAATGAATAGCTGAATAGCGACCAATGCATGTTTGGCAAACCGAAGCCTGCACTAATTGGCGATGTTTTACTTTGGTGGGTCACGTGATTGCTACCTACCAATACCTAAATACTTAGCCTGATGATTGCCTACAAAGTCTACAGAATCTAAGCCTAGCCTACAGCCTGGTTTTCCAAAATCTCAGCCGGGCCTACAGAATCTTGGACCGCAGATATCGACTCGCCGCCAATTCTGCATTCTCATACTCGCCATTAATCCGCAACGCTGTTGCCTTCTTTGCCAGAGCCTTGGCCAGTCCATCGCGATCACCCGTGCGCCGAAAATATTCCAAAGCCCGCTCCACTGCCCATAAAGCACCCTCAAGTGCTTCGCGCGCGTTGCCGCCGCTCAAGTCAAAGCCCGTGTTGCGCTCAATAGCCTCCCAGGTCTCCTCAATCATAAACGACATCAACAGTGGCTCCTCGGACGGCGAACGCGACCGCATTGGCGGCGTCGTCGGGATTGCCGTCGTGGTCGGCGAGGACGCCGTAGACGCCAGCGGCGACGCGGCAGTAGATGGCGGCGATGAGCACTTGGGCACGGCGGCGCAGCCCGTCACACCGATATACGCGTCGCCAGCACCATGTACATCTCACCAATGAGTGCACTGTGCTCTGTCTCTAGCAGCCGTGGGATGGCAGCGTCGAGTAAGCTCTGGGCAGCTTCGTACTCTCCTAGCGCATTCATGGCATTGGCGAGAAGCCCGGCAGCCTCGCACATGAACGGCACGAATAGTGCGCTCATGGCCAGCGTAGCAGCGCGAACGGAAATGGTCAGGCCACGTAACGGTTTGTTGCAACGGTTAAAGATGCGTACCTTGCACAACATCAGGCGCAGCTGCATGGAAATGTCGGTAGTGCCGGCGTCCAGTTTGGCCAGCATGTCGTAGACACTATCAAGGGCGGTGGTAAAAGCGCCGTGGCGGCATAGCGAGTCGAGGCGCATAAAGTGGTGCGCAGAAAGAGCCTGCGGCAGGTCATCGGGTTCCTGGGCGAGCAGAGCAATTTCCTCGTCGGCCTTGATAAGATTGCCGTTGAGCAGGTGCCGATGAGCATGGATAGAACGTTTGGTGCGCGCAATGGCCTCGATAATGTCGGGCATCATGAGCCCGCAGAACTTGGTTTCCAGGCTGTTGACAAGATCCAGAGCCCGGCTGAACTCTCCCCGTAGCGCGTAGTGATTGGCCAGCTCAATCGTCACCTGCACCGTATCCGACAGATTGGCCTCGGTCACACCAACCCGTAGAAACACATCGCATTCAAGCCACGCCAGCAGCCCCACGCCCATGCGACTCCATATTCTCGAGCCGGTCGTGGCCTTGCCGCCAAAGCAACCCGGCAGATTCTTGGAGCCAATCAAGTAGCATGCACGCATCATGGACTCGGTCACGGCCGCGAGACTGTCGCCAATGGCTAGGCCATATTCAGCCTCCAGAAAGTGCGTTGACACAATCAGCGGAGTCATGCCGGCCTCGGCCGACTTGGTTTTGAGATAGGCAAAGGTCTCGTGCATGTTGGTCAGCATGGTGCTACTGTCCACCGCCTTCATGAGCGCTGGCTGGTTGAGGTCGAAGCGAAAAATCCAGCGGAGACACATATTGAGTGTTTGGACATCGCCGTTTTCGCGGGCCGTTGAGATAGCCTCCAGCATGACAGTGAAGGCGTCTTCGTAACAGCCAAAGTCGGAGTTTATCACAGCCAGTGTCATCAGCGCCATCTGGTACGACTGGCGGTCGTTGTTATTGAGGCTGTAATCGAAAAAGCGGTAGACATGGTCAAAGGCAGCAGGGTAGTCACCGGCCTTCCACGCTTCGAGATAGCTGCTGTTGTCAGCATCGCCAAAGAAAATTAAAACAGGATTAAAAATAAAAATAAAAAGTTGTGATAAAAGACACTCACTGCAGGTAATGTGCCTGACTCGGCACAACCATGGCGTCCCGAGCCATGTCTTCAAACTGGTGCCGAATTTCCAGCGGCACGCGGCAGCCAAAGCTATGCATCCGCTGCACCTGAAAGTCAATCAGCTTCTCAACATCGTATGTGCTCACTGCCACGCCCTCTGTCGGAACGCCCTTGAGCATGTCTCCGTAGATAGCGTCAGCCAAGCTCTTGACCTCTTCTGACGCCCAGTTATTTTTGTCCGCGTCGTCTAACATAGTATCAAACCCGTACTTGCCCATGGCCGGCGTCATGGCCCGCATATGCGCCGCCGTATCCTGTCTGTACTTGATAAACGCCTGCCACAGCTGTGCCGTCTCCTGGAACGCCTGTCGCTGCATGTCCAGTCGGCACATGCGCACAAAATGGCCAAGCGGTGAGTTTGAAGAAAGTCGCAGCCGGCGCCGGCGCTGAGGCGCGCTCTCGTCATCGTCCGTATCCGACACAGGGTCATCTTCGGGAGCACTCTCGATTATGTCTAGCCATCGGCGAATCAGGTAACGCGGCCGCGTGGCGATAAATATGTGGAAGGAATTTAATGAGTCAAGTTCCCAGAGCCGCTGTACAAAGAGGTCCCACAGACTATGTGACGTGCCGTTGGCGTCGACCTTGCCCGGCAGCGGGGCCAGAGCGTCCTGGAACACAGATATCGAGGCTACAATTTTAACAGTGGCTTCAACGGTGCGGATGCGCATGATTTGTGATTGCACTTTTTGGGGCGAGAGTTTGTGTTGCAGAAGCGGCATATCAATGCTCATTATGTGCAGTGTAAGAAACTCAAGGACTGGTCGGTGGGCGCTGCATGGAATTTCATTGTTGACATACATGTCGATGAGCACCAGAAGGGTGACTTTTGCGGGAGTGAGGACGTGCATGTTGGTGGCGGTTTAGTGGTACATTAGTGGTATTTAAGTGATGATAGTTTGGTGGTGTTTAGTGGCGTTGAGTGGTGAAGTTGCTAAATGGGTGAAAACCCAAATAATAGTGTTGACTTATTCAAGCTTATTCAACGCTACATGTGGCTCTGTGAGGAGCCTAGTAAGTGTGGCGCACCTATACGCCACATTCTCTGTTTACTATCCAATCTGGCGTCGCCTATCTCAGCGGAAGTAAAATTATGGAAACCTAGGATAACACTTAAAGGCAATCAAACGGTTTTTTTTTTTCCTCTAATAACCCAAATATTTGTTCGGCTTGGTACTATTTACCCGTATATTATCCGACACAATACATAAACCTTGTCTATCTACCCAATGCTACAGGGCACCGGTTAAGCGGTTTTTTTTTTATTCATTACTCTCATGGAACCGGTTAAGCGGTTGGATTAGCTGATTTTGTTTTGATTGATTGAGCCGTTTATTTCTACCGATCCCGCGAGAGGGATATACGACACCAGCCGTGAGGCTGGACAGAGGCTAAAGCCTTTATGTGGCGTCACATACGACTATACCAAAAAACAATGAGCGGCTGCAATAGCTCCCAGGTTTAAAGCCTGTGGCGTAATCGATACACCCATAACGCAAACCAGCAAAAATCAAAGAAGAAAAAAAAAAACATTCTAACAAACAAAAAACCAGCATAAAATCAACCCCGCAATTTTAACTCCTCCGAACTTAGGAAAAAAATGAAAAAGGAACAGAAGTCCAGGCGGGCTGCTCACTTAGCCATCAGTGTTTGCATGGGCAGCTCAAACCGCCAGGGACCGGCGATGTTCTCAGCAGGCGGCTCTTCCTATGTAGAATTAGCACTCCGAGCCTTGCGGCGCCTGTTGTGCCTTTCCCACCGAGGTTCGAGTACGTTGGCTAAGTAGCTGCGGGATTTGTTCTAAGCGACGAGTCGCTGCACAAATCACTTGCGCATCTGTATCTTCTTCGACAAACAAGTCTAGGGATGCAGAGACGTCTTAGGGCCACTAAAAACCTGGCAGTGAAGTAGGATATTCTCATGGTTGAAGGACTCATGGTACTCGGTAAAACCTCCGTGGTCGAAGACTGCTGCGAGGACACGACCAAAAAAAAAAAAGTAATGAACTTGCATGGATATTATATCAACTCAAACAATCCAAATATGACTTGCAATTATTCAGGTCAATACTCGTAACAAAAGGGTTGTAACCCATGCACGTGACCGTCAAGGATCTCCTGTATTGTGACTTGCCACTACTACTTTGCACTGCCTGCCATAATTAAATCTTTATTTACTTCTGTGCCTAATCTCGGAAGACAAATCGTCATAGGCTGTTTATTTGTTTCTTTTTTATCATTGGATAGCCATTTTGCCTTCATCATCACAGCACGGTTTTTGAATCGTCATTTGTATCCCGACTCCACCAACTCGATCCTCCGCTCCGATCCGATCCGTGGCAGACCCGCCCGCCCCGACTCCCGACCCGGCCGAGCCGCTTCTAGCCTCCATCAACCCCATACCCTTTATATACCCAATAACCTCAATTTGCTTCCATAGCCATCCGTAATGTCGGTAAATCACACCAAGACCGACCAGGAACTGGCCATCAATATCAAAAAGGCCACCAGTATCGACGAAACGGCGCCGAAGCGGAAGCATGTGCGTGCCTGCATCGTGTACACATGGGACCACCGGTCGTCACAGGCGTTTTGGATCGGCATCAAGGTTCTTCCGATTTTAGCCGATGAGGTGCAGACCTTTAAGGCTCTTATCACTATTCACAAGGTGCTGCAGGAGGGCCACCCTAACACGCTGCGTGAGGCCATTGCCAACCGCGGCTGGATTGACAGCCTTGTGCGTGGCGTAGCTGGCGGCGAGGGCATACGCGGATATGCTCCTCTGATTCGCGAATACGTGCATTTTTTGCTGAGTAAGCTGGCATTTCACCAGGCGCACAGCGAGTTCAACGGCACGTTTGAGTACGAGGAGTATATAAGTCTCAAGTCAATCAATGACCCTAACGAGGGTTATGAGACGATTTTGGATCTGATGACGCTGCAGGATAAGATTGACCAGTTTCAGAAGCTCATTTTTTCGCACTTTCGCAATGTTGGTAATAACGAATGCCGCATTTCGGCTTTGGTGCCGTTGGTGGCTGAGAGTTATGGTATTTACAAGTTTATTACTAGCATGCTGCGGGCAATGCACACTAGTAAGTTTCACCCCTGTGGTTTTGATGCCCTTTTGATCATGTTATGTTGTGTTCCGGCTCCGGCTCTGGCCACGGCGGCGTCGGCTCTAGTTGCTGTTGCAGATATAACCACGATGACGCAGCCTCTGGCCTTTGCTCTGGTTCTCGTTACCTCTGTAACTTGACTTGCGCTAGATTGTATTTCTGGCTTTAGCCACCTTCCTAGCTCCTGCTGGCTCTAGCTCTAGCTACTGCCACCGTCCCCTCCCGTAGCCCCAGACACCCCGCACCTCCGCAACCCGCCCTCTTCGGGAAACATTAGCTAACCCCACAGCCACGGGAGAGACAGACCTGCTCGCACCGCTGTGCGAGCGCTACGATGCGCAACACTACCGCCTCGTCAAGTTCTACTACGAGTGCTCCAACCTACGATACCTAACCAGTCTTGTTTCGATTCCTAAGCTATCATCGGAACCACCGAATTTGCTGGCACAGGATGAAAAGGCGCCGGCGCTTCCGTCGCGACCCAAGGAGACGACGGCGTCACCTCCGGTACCGAGCAAGGATGGCGCAGACGGACCAGACGAAATCTGTTGCTTCCAAGTCTTCCATGGCACATTCTAGTTTCTGTAGCACCGAACAAGTTCTGGCCCATTGAAATCCTGCTTCCTAGCCTCGTCGACACACTGGGATATGCCTGCTTATCTTCGCTTACTGGCCACTTAGATGGTTCGTACTTTGTCCTAGCTCTTGTATCCAAGGCAGCTTATATGACAATTTGAAATGGGCGTAGACATTAAATAGATCAATCAATATGACAGTTAGTGTCCGCACAAGGTAGGCGCTATTCTACGTCTACATATTCCTGCAGACTCAGCTCTGGTTCGGCTTGTTTCTGAAAAAAACACAGTATACAAACGTTGGGCCGGATTCGCCTCGCTTAATTCATGTTGGCTCTTGTCACCGCCATTTATAAAATGACTGCTCATAGCTTCATCACGTAGCTATTCCCGAGAGTTTGGTGTTGTATATGTGTGGGTGGGCGACTCTTTTCTCACCTCATCTTCTGTTTTTTATACCCATATATGCTTAAAGGTAGAAATTAAAAGAGAATAAAAAAGGCACCAACGAGATCAAGAAGGGATTATGCGTGCTCTGTATATTTTGATCAAGGCGGAATTTGTTAGCAACTCGCTTCCGCTGAGGCTTGTAAATTCTTCAAGTTGATCCGTCCCCTAACTGCGTACTAGGTAAGAAGTCTATTCTGGTAAAGAAAAAAAAAAAAAAGTTAGCAACACTCAAGAGACAAAGGATCGAGGGGCCAGAAAGGCAAATACTGTGCAGTCATCAAGACCTCTGAGCTTCTGATACGTCCCAACAAACAAGCCGCTGTTCAAGTCTGCATATGCAGCAGCCAGTGATGTTATAGGAAAGGCTGCAGCACCGTAACATTGAATTCCCTACCTTGCCAACACATTGCCCACAGCCCATGCAATTTGCTGTCACAGTAAAAAGGCCTGCCACAACTGTCCTTCCCAGTAGCAGCCTTTCTTCAGACACCCTTGCATAGTACAACTTTGTATGCAGAAGGAGTTGTAGGCTCCATAACGTGACACTGGTTGAGCAGCTTTTGATACGAGTGGATTCGTCGGGGTAGGGTACGGGTACGGGTTCGAGTAGTGGTGCAGCTAAGACTAGTACTAAAAGTACCTTGCTGTCAGGCGAAAAACTTGGCCGCTGATTGCTGGCTTGGGAATAACAGAGCCGATAAAGAAGTCGTTTAGATAACATAAACGCCTATTGTTGCATTGGTTGACTTTAAAATGACATGTTCAACCTTGTTGGATGCATGGACTGCTTTTTGTTCGTCAAAAGGTAGAAGAATAGGATTGACACCCCCACGTTCAGCCCCCCCCCAGAGTCACAAGCCCTCTCAAATGTGGCGCTAAACCCTACGCCCTTACGCCACACCTAGCTCTCTTTTGCTATCTTATCGATAAAGTTTGCTCCACTTAATTTTTTTATCTGGCTTTGCTAAACTTTGTGGCAAGCTTGCTTACTTTGGAATGTCCCAAAATTCACAGCCTGATTTGTCGGCCACAAACGAGTAACCCTGTATTTGCTCTGTTCCCTTCCATTTTCTTCCTTTGTGTACCAACAAACCCGTCGATTCTTCCCGTCGGATAGAAAAAAAAATCCATTTAACGCCGTGTTTGCCTTTGCATCGACATACTTTCTCTTTTGCGTTTTGCTTCAATTTTCTCTTTTATCTAATTGCTTTGTATCGTTTCGTTTCAATGACAGAACGCCGAAACCGACCGTCGGGAAACCGACGCAACCAAAACACTAATGGCCGCCCATCTGGAAACGGTCCTCGTAACAATGATCAACGCCATGGCCACAGAGGAGGCTCTCCCAAGGGCAGAAACCCTCGCGACAATTTCCGTCCGCCACAGGGTGACTTTACTTTTATGGCCCCCGGTGGCGATCGCTTTCGCAACCAACCATCAGAATACGATGGCCGCGACCGCGATCGCAACAAGGGCGGTCGTGATCAATGGAAGCCGCGCGGTCGCGGTGGGCGCGGAGGCCGTGGTGGACGCCCTCATTGGCAAAGGTTTAATGCGTCGGAGCGTCCCATGTTGACGCTAGACAGCTCTGAGCCGCCCATTAGCCTTCGTGATGGAAAGGATGGCGTCCGCTACAAGGCATTGGATGAAATCTCCAATGACTCTGAGCTTGAGATGGAAATCTCGGACGGCAATTCCGATTCGGACGGTGATCGCCCCACAAAGCGCATCAAGAGTGACGACGTTAAAGTTGACCAAGACAGCGCAGAGGACGAGGTAGAGCCCCCCCCATAAGCGCGCTCGTCACAGTTCTACGGATCTTACGTTGCAGCCTGGCGGTGACAAACCATCCAATGAGTCTGCCTCTGCAGCTTCTGCAGTCCCACCTACACCACGCTGGTCGAACCCGAATCCCTACACTGCCATTCCTCAGGTGGACGGCAATCAAAACAAGCCCAAGGACCTGGTTAAGCTTATTCGTAAGGGTCGCATCGAAGAAGACAAAGCTAACCAGGTCGGGGAACTTGACGAGCTCATCTTCTTTGACGATAGCGACGCTGAAGGACCTGCCAATGTTGCCCCCAGCAGCCCTGAAGACCAAACTTGGACCAACGTTTCTGCGCCTACTACGCCCACGAACCCTGACCTTGGGTCTCGTAAGCGCACGCTCGACGACGTGATCAAGCCGTTGCCGCGCAGCAAAAACAGAGAGTCTAAAGGCATGTCGACGCTGCGCACTCTGTGCGGCGAGTGGATTCTACCGCCGGGGCGCACTCTTGCCACGCCCTGGGCCGAGACCTTGACTGAGGGCTCCATCTCTGAACGGCTAGTCTCTCTTTGTTCTTTATTGTTTGCTCGTGTCCAATTTTCTAACAAACTTCTAGTCTGAACCAAGAAGTATGCAACTTTTACCGCTACGTCGAACCTCGCAAATACGAAGAAACGATGCGTCAGAACCTTATCGATCGCCTTAAACTGGCCATCAAGCGCAATTACAATCTGGCTGACTGCGAGGTGGCCTGCTTTGGTTCGTTCATGTCTGGGCTTTACCTCCCCACAGCTGACATGGACCTTGTTATCGTATCTCGGAGACACTTTAATGGTGGCTACCCCCTGCCGAGATCCAAGTCATTCATGTACAAATTCCGAGCGTTTTTGGTCAACAATCAGCTTTGCCAGCCTGACTCGGTTCAGATGATTGTTGGTGCCAAGGTTCCCATCGTCAAGTACATTGATCGCGAGACTGGCCTTCGCGTCGATGTTTCTTTTGAAAACATGTCTGGAGTTGACGCCATTGCAACTTTTAGCAAGTGGCGTGCCGAGTTTCCTGTTATGCCCAAACTTGTTACGCTAATCAAGAACTTTATTGCCATTCGCGCCCTCAACGAGCCCGTCAACGGCGGTATTGGTGGATTCACCGTCTGCTGCTTGGTTGTAAGCATGCTGCAGCTTCATCCCGCCATCCAAAATCGTAACATGAAGGATGACGAGCATATTGGTGAGCTCATGATGGAGTTTTTCAACCTCTACGGCAACAACTTTGATTTTACCAAAGTTGCCCTGCAGATGAACCCGCCTGCCTACGTTCACAAGGTATGTTCTTTACCCCAAGTTTGGCAGGTTGTAACTCGGTGATGCTAATTATTCAAAGAAAATGGTCCAGTCTCTCACCTACAAGAATGTTGACCGACTCTCCATTATTGATCCCAACAACCAGGCCAACGACATTTCTGGTGGTTCCTCAAGATTTCCAGAAATTTCTGCTTGTTTCTCTGCTGCGTACTCCGCCATGCAAGACCGCCTCGAGACAGCCGAGTCTGGCGGCAAGGTCATTGAGAGCCTCCTGCAACCCATTCTTGGCGGTAACTACGCGCACTTTGACGACCAGCGGGCTCTTCTTGAGGAAGCCTACAGTCGTCTTATTAACAAGACCAACGGCCGGCCCAGTGGAAACTCTTCTAACAGTCGCAACGACAATGGCTACAGCAACGGTCATCCCTTGCCCGCGAGGCCGCCGCCGCCGCCACCGCCTTCGTCATACCAGAACCAACCCCATCCCCCGCCTTCCAATTCCCGGTCCTGGCCTCACCGCCGGGGTGGTGATGGCGGTGGTGGTGGTGGCAACAAGCGCGACAGAAGAAGAGATCGCCGGTAATCGGTTCATTACGCTACTTGTTGTTCAGCATATCTTTCCCATCTGTTTGCTTTTGTCGGTATTTGCTCATTGTTTTGTTATTGTTTGTCGGTTTCCCATTTGGCGTTCGAGTGATGGGTTTAATACGTGCTGTTCTGTACCTCTTGTCCTAGAGGCGCATTGTGCTTTTTTTTTTCCGCCAAGACATTCGTGTCTGTCTCAGATCATGCCCTTCTATTTCATCTGCTTTTTTATATTGCTTTCCCCGCGCTACACATTCACATGCTTCCCGAGATTTTGATTATTTGGTGGCTTTTTCTTTGCTTAATTGTTTTCTCGGCGAATTGCTGATCTTTTGGAACAGAACTGCAATACTGTTCCGAATGTGCAGCTTTTTGGCGCTTAGTTGAGATGCCCTTTTTTTGGTATATTTTTGTTTTGTTCGTCATCAGTCACGCTATATCTTTATCTTTGGCCAAAAGCCTCTTCTCGCTCACGAGGAGTAGAGATTGAGAGAGCCTCTCGGCCTCCTTCATTCACACTGCTTGAGCCTTTGTGCTTGAAACTGTTCACCGCTTCGTTTGGTCTATGCCCTTTTCTTTTCCTTCTTTCTTTTCTCTCCGGCTTTGTTTCCCCTTTCCGCTCTATCTGCAACTCACAAACTTTGAGCCCTGTTTCTCACTGACTACCGTCAACACATGGATTTGTGAAGTTTATATTTTCCTATCAAGACTGGAATGCTTTACAAGCCTCACAGCATACAAGACAATGCTGAGGAAAGAAAGAAGGAAACTGAAGAATCCTGCCGTCCGAATATCGGCTTGGTACAGTCTTGAATCCATTGGTCCCCATCTAATGAAGGGGGGAGGCCGAGGAGTTCTCTTTTATCTCTTTTTTTTCCCTCAAACAAAAAAAATTAAAAGCTGATTAACTCCTCGAGTCCATCTCTATCTCTGTTTACAAAGTCCACTCCATGGCATGGTCACATGAAGACCAATGAAGAATAGGGACATTCTCTTGCTTTATTCAGGAACTTACTCAGTTACGTTATCTACTAACAGCTTCTTCAGTGTTTCCTTTTTTCGCATCTTGATTATCAACCATCGCTAACAATATTCAGGGTCATTGAAAAGTTCCGTTTTTGTGCATCCCCGCGAGTCTTCAGAGGTTGTGAATTCTCTAGGGCGTTGTCATTCCCAGGAAGGTTACTAACCGTCTCCATGACTTCATTTTATCCATGTCCCTGGTGTTCTGGGGGGACAGATGAATGAGGTACAGAGATCTTTTCTTCCTCACTTCTTCAAGTCTTGACGACTAGCTGCGGAGAGGACTTGTTACTGGGGGCTTCATAGCATTTATACCTTTACAGAATGGAATTTTGCTAGCAAATAAAAGAAAAACATGTGTTTCATTCAAACGATAAAATAACCCCCATGCTCACCGTTTCGGCCGACTAATCCGCAACCTTCCCTTCTTATCCACCTCTAGCCGCATCCCGCTCTTGCGTTCCTCCACCTCGTCATCGCTGTCCACCTTGACTAGCGCACCACTCGCGCTACTATGGCTTCTACCCCGTGAACTCACCCGCACCATGGACCGGTGCCGCGACACATGGCTGTGCTTGGACTTTGATCTGTGCCGCGATGTGCCGTGTCTCGATGTGTGCCGCGAGCGCGAGCGCGAGCGCGATGCCGACGATGCCACGGAGGAGCTGTCGACTGAGGGGACAATCACGGACGGCGCATAGCCCGGTGGTATATTGAGGTTGGGAGGC
>JACYXV010000474.1:0-14031 GCA_016859225.1 Thielaviopsis cerberus | reverse complement strand
GAATCGATTTTTGATTTGGGTTGATGATAATAGGGGTAGGAAGAGAGAGTGTTTTTGGGGAAATAAGATGTTGGGCGGGAAATCAAATAATGCTACAGTTATATCGCAGTTGCTAGTTAAAGGGGAGGTGTATTTTCGAAGCACACGTGCTCAGTGGGGCTAAATCTCCGCATGTAAAGTAGCAGCAAGGCTTTCTGTATACAAATTGTTGAGACAATCGGGCCAATGATGTCTTGCGATAGGAGTATTGTGGTGTTATTGCCGGCGGGTCGGAGTTAAAGCATTCTAGAATCTCCGTCGCTGCTGGGCAAAGTAGGTTGTTGCCAAAGAGTGAAGCTGCTCCTGCCATATTAAGGTTTTCAGCATAGACCTCGCGTAGCGATTGACTCGACTGAGGCAACTACGACTTGGTGTCGCACAAGCAACGACCGTGTACTTGCACGTTCTAGTTAGCCCTCAAAAATAGAAGGTCCGTCGGAAAACACCGCGGGAATCATCCGATAACCCTTGCCATCTGATAAACTAAGCAACTAAGCCCTAGTTTAGTTCGCCACCCGTCGGACTCGTCGTAAGCTAAGTTGAAGTTCATCAAACTGGAACCCTCGAGCTAAAGCACTAGCGCCGCTCCCATACAGAGATTTCGCCTTGCTTTTTCTTCGCTTTGAAAACTTGCACCTTATACACCTTGATTGATAACGAGCCAACGACCCGCCCCTGACTTGATTGATAACGAGCCACCTTGTCGTGCACAAGTATTGCGGGGCTGTGAGTCGCTGGTTTATGCTTATATCCCCTTTGTTTCCTCCCTTCTTTCCTTTGTCTTGTCTTGGCCTATGATTTGCGCGATTCAGCAAGTGGCATTCCACTCCCCCCTTTCCAGTTCTGCCTCCCAAAATGCCGCCGCCGTCTGAACATGACCCGCTCCTCGCCTCCTCGTCCCGACCCGCCTCACCAAAAGACGAGGCGTCTACTAGCATCTCATCTGCACGCCGCCCCTTCACCATCTGGCTATGCTGTCTATTTATGCTCATCGCTATGGCCGACCTGGCTATTATGAGCACATCGCTCGTACAGGCACAGGAGGAATTCCTGTGCAAAACCATGGTGGCTGCTGGCCGCGCAGAGCAGTGTAAAGATCAGGCGGTGCAGAATGAGTTGTCGGTGATTCAATCGTGGACCGTAGTTTTTGGGCTCTTGCCGTGCTTGATCATGTCGGTACCGTGTGGGCTGGCTGCAGATCGGTATGGGCGCAATATGGTACTCGGGACGTCGCTGTTTGGCGTCACGCTCTCAAACATATTCACGGCGACTGTTTGTAAGTGTTTTTTTTGTGGGCTTGTTCAAGAGTTTACGTGGCTGACACTCTAAAGGCGCCTTCCCCGGCAGCGTCAATCTTCGCCTGACCTGGGCTGCGTCCTTGTTTGGTTTCATCAGTGGCGGAATAGCCATGTTCCCGACAATGCTGTACACAATCGTCGCCGATGTCTGTGAGCCTGACGAACGATCCACGGCCTTTTCCTATCTCGGTGCCTCGCTTATGGGCGGCAGCCTCGTTGGCGGAGCCATTACTTTCTACCTCATCCGCATCGGCACGTGGATCACCATCTACGTCGGCATATCCGTTATGGGTCTTCTTTCCGTGTTTGGATACTGCATGCCTGAGACCCGATCCGTCGCTGATATTGCCCTGGCAGTAGTACCTGCTGTACAGTCTCCCGAGTCGAGCAGTCACTGGCAGGACTTTGTAGCGTCAGCCAAGGCCGATTTTGGCCGCTTCCGCGACTTTCTGCATCTGCTGGCTAGCAAGGAGCGCAAAGTAGCACTGATGCTGGTCAGCACGGTGCTGGTCACGTTTGGCGACTCACAGGTTGTTTTGCTGCAGTTTGTGACCAACAAGTTTCAGTGGTCATGGGGCAAGGTACGTATTTCGGTTTCCTATGAGGAGTCACGTGACGATTAACAGTATTTAGGCTGGGCTTCTTGTTTCCGTCCAATCGGCATGCAGTCTGATGCTACTTTTGGTTATATTGCCCACAGCCACCAAAATGCTTCTTTCAATGGTTGGCCCGCGGACCAAAGACCTGATTCTGGCGCGCGTCAGCATGGTGTTTAAAATCATTGGTATCTGCGTTGTAGCGCGTGCTTCGCATTCTGCTTTTCTCTTCAGCGGCGTGGCGTTTTCTGCTTTTGGCTTTGGCTACTCCATCTTTGTTCGCGGTTTAATGACGTCAATGGTACCGCACAACAACGCCGTGCTCTACTCACTGATTGGTTTCTTAGAGAGCGTCGGTATCGTATTGGCCAGCCCTGTAATGGGAGCTTTGTATAGACTCGGTCTGAAATGGGGTCGCGACTGGGTGGCTTTGCCGTTTGTATTAGCTGCCGGCCTCTATGTTGGAGCTCTAATCATTGTGAGCAATATTGGCGTAGTAGAAGAAGACGAGAGCGACGGTCAAGAAGATGCAGCAGTGTTTCAAGCTTAGGGCTACACAATTCTTGCTTTAATTTTTGCAAACCTAGTAAACTTTGCAAAGCGGTACACTCATATACATACAAACGTGCTCATTATTTGTGTTTGTGCCCATGTAGATTGAGGCTCTGAGTTCTAGTGGGGTATGACCCACATTAATTCTCGTCAGCCTTCCCACTCAGCCTTGTCAAAATAAACAACCCAGGCTTCATTTAGCCACAGGGCGCAAACAAAAGCCCGACGATCACGCTTCAATTCTTTACGGCCCAATTACGACTCTACTACGACACTCTGCAGCTACTCATAATGGCCGGCGAAGAGCCCAAATTGCTCTGGAACTCAGAGAATGTTCGCGACGTCGCAGAATCCGTCGGCATCTCCAATATTGGCGAGGAGGCCCTGCGCACACTCACCCAAGACACTGAATACCGCCTAGGCCAAGTCATTATTGAAGCCCTGCGCTTTATGCGCGCCTGTGGCCGCACAGCTCTCAGTGTTAGCGATGTGTCTATGGCGCTCAAGGTGCTAGATGTTGAGCCGCTATACGGATACGACTCGACACGCCCGCTGCGCTATGGCGAAGCCAGTCTTGGCCCAGGCCAGCCGCTGTACTACATTGAAGATGAAGAGGTTGATTTTGAGAAGCTTATTAACGCGCCATTGCCAAAGGTGCCCCGTGACGTCATGTTCACTGGTACGCATCGCCCTACCCTGCCCTACATAACTGTCTTCCGCTAACCACCTTGTAGCTCACTGGCTCGCTATCGAGGGCGTCCAGCCCGCCATCCCCCAAAACCCCGTCTTTTCCGAATCCCGCTCGCATGAACTCGTACCCAAAGGTACTGGCGCCAACCCCGCGCTCTCGGCCCTCGCCGGTAACGACGGCGCCCCGCTCAAGCCATCGGTCAAGCACGTCATTAGCAAGGAAATGGTGCTCTACTTTGACAAGATTCAAGCCGCAATTCTCGACGAAACCCCCGACGAAGAAGTCGAGCGCCTTCGCCAGGCAGCCCTGGCTTCAGTGCGCGACGACCCTGGTCTTCATCAGCTGGTGCCTTACTTTATCAACTACATTGCCAACCAAGTCACGCACCGCCTTGACGATCTGTTTGTCCTGCGCCAAATGATGGAGCTGACCAACGCTCTCATCTCCAACACGGCGCTCTTCCTCGACCCCTACGCAAGCCCCATCTCCTCGCCCGTGCTTACGTGTCTGATGGCACGCAAGCTTGGTGTCGACGACGCCTCTACCGACGCTGCCAGCACACATGCGCAGTACCAACTCCGTGAATTTGCCGCCTCGCTTGTCGGCAAGCTAGCTGCCCGCTACGCAACCTCGAACCATCTGCTGCGGCCTAAACTGACGCGCACGTGCCTCAAGTACTTTCTTGACCCGAGCAAACCAATACCCGTATTGTACGGCGCAATCCTGGGCCTTGCAGCAGCCGGCGGCGGCGAGTCGATTCGCATCCTGGTGCTCAAGACGCTCAAGGACTTTGACATGGCCGTACTGGCGCCGCTGAGAGAGAAGGATGCCGAGCGCGCGCTCGACTATGAGATGCTCCTAGGCGCCATTGTGCAGGCGGTGGCGTCTATTGCCGGGCCGGATGTTGGAGTAGACGGCGCTGCGACGGCAGGCGATGCGGCAGCGGTAGCAGTGGAAATGGAGGCTTTCCTAGGCAAGAGCATTAGCGAGCGTGTGTTGCAGCTACAGAATAACCGGTTGAACAAGGTTGTATTGGAGGCGCGGCACATTAAATGAGTGGTTTCCTTTTCTTTTCCTTTTCTCTCTTGTTTCTTGTTCTTACTGGCGGGCGTCTATCGGGTGGTTTTCGGTTTTCTGTTTTTTTTTTTTGTTTTTTTTTTGTTTTTTATATAAATTGATTTGATTTCGGGATAGTCACATGTTTCCTCTCCAGATTTTACATTGTTGGCCAAAAGGTAATTTGACAAAGTTTGGTGTGTAATGATGAAGTTAGTTGGCGTATAAGACAAAGAATTGGATTGGGTTTGTTTTGTGGTGGAAATCTAAAAGTGTGAACCCGTCCTTGCAAAGACAAAAAAAAAAAAAAAAGACGAAAGAAAGAAACAGGACAAAGGAATAATATGACAGTCTGCACTCTAGCCGTAGAGTATACATCGCCTCCAAACATCACCGCTCAAAACTTAGTACAGAAACGCCAGGTAAGCCGCCAGCACAGTGGACGATGACCAAATCAGCACATCAAACTTCTTGATCTGCGGCTTGGCAAAGCCAAGCAGAGCATCGTAGGTCAAGTGTCTGATACCGTTGATGAAGTGGAAGACAAACGGGAAGCCAAAAAAGAACTTGAGTCCGCCCTTGACGGCGAGCGGCAGGCCGGCAGCAAAGGCCACCAGCGACGCCGACTCAAGGTGCCAGCCGAGCAGCGGCGCAGCCAGGTAGGCCGTGCCAAAGGCGTACAGCGAGCCCGACAGGATGCCGCCCGTCATACGGTGCCAGATGGACGGAGTGAACCACGTCTGCGACGTCTGGTACACCGTCAGATGCGGCGAAATGGGGCGCTGCAGGCGCTGCGAGGCGAGAATGGATTCGCCCTGGGCCTGAGTAGCCTTTTCGATAATGGAGGAGCTATGGTTGGGCGCGGTGTGTTAGTTTAACTGGGTGTCTGTCGGAAGGGGCTCGGCTTTGGGAAAGGGAACGCACCGGGCTGAGGAGGTCGACAGCGTAGCGGCCATGATCTGGGGAAGGCGGACGCTGGTCAGGCCAACAGTAGGGCGCATCGAGGCTGAGCAGCGGGACAAGTTAGTCAAAGTGTCAAGCAGAGAAAACGTGTGCACAATTGCCGCATTGTTAGACTGCTGATGGCATGTGCTGTTGGACTTTCAGTGTCGTGTCGTGCTGATACCATGTCGCACGGTATCGCTTCAACCAACAATTAGCAATTGGCAACAGCAGACCCTTGGGGATGGCAGGCGTGTCAAACGCCGGTAGACCCAATTAGTCGCGCTGTCTGTCAGTACCATTGGTATTTGTCGATTGTTGACCCGTCAAGCTCCGCAGCTGTCCTCGTCCCCGCGTCGCCAAGCCGGCCCGGAGCAAGTACCGGGCCGCGCTGAACGCTGCTACATCGAAGCAAACTAAATCTCTCGTGTACGCAGCCAATTGGCCAACCATTTGTTTTCGTTTTGTTGTCCAAGGGCGTGGAGGGCATCAGGAGCATCGTAGCACAGTCAAACAGGCAGCAGCACAAAGCCGAGTATCAAGCAAAGTAGACCCGAAGAGCAGCATCGCGAGATGAACAAAATGCAGACAAACAGAGACACAAAGAAGGGAAAAACTCACCGCGCAGAGCAGTCA
Source organism: Thielaviopsis cerberus (assembly GCA_016859225.1). NCBI lineage: Eukaryota > Fungi > Ascomycota > Sordariomycetes > Microascales > Ceratocystidaceae > Thielaviopsis > Thielaviopsis cerberus. The sequence continues at coordinate 8,221 of JACYXV010000474.1, read as the reverse complement.
ATCCCATCCGCGGAGCAGCCATTTTCGAGTTGTACAGTGGTCAATTAAGAAAAGAACAAGATGGGAAGCAAAAAGGAATAAAAGAATAAAAGAATAAAAGAGAAAATTAAAAAGTTAGTATCGGGAAAAGGAAGAACTAGAATTCCCAAAATGCACGATGCCGGTTCATTAAGGTGCCAGAAAAAAAAAAAATCAAGGTCCCGCTCCCCAATAAAGCTCTAAACTTGGCTGGCTGCAAAGGCCCTGTATTTCCCGAATACAAGGCTTTAGCCTCTGTAACTGCATGGGAAACAAAGCTACCCCCCAAAAGGACTGCTTGGCTTAATTAATCGCCTTGTCCAGCGACAGGACCCGGTTTCCTCGGCCCAGTGCAGCCAATCACTGCGCCTAGATTAGTAGTAGCACTTTCTTGCCCAAAGCTATCTCACAACTCTCAGCTTCGATACATCACATGAGTAGTCACATGACCCTTCTCTCCACTCTGCCCCACCACTGGGTTTGTTCAAAGCCAAAATTTCTCTCCCCAATCTTTCTTTTCCTTTCTTTCTCCCTTTTCCTCTTCTCTCTTTAGATGGACTGGGGCGCTTTGTCAAACATCTCGCAGGCCAGCTGCTTGAACAGAACCGAGGGCATGAACCTTGTTCTTCGATCCTGCACCTGGCCGCCATGAGAGGTTTGGGCCATTCTGGTCTATTAACCATTATCATTTTGGGGCGCTCCAAAGATTAACTCGATCCGTAGTTTGATCACGATTTCCGGACACTTAGAGCATCTGGCTGTCGTTTCATTGCCGCGATCTACATTTCATTTAGAGAGGGAGTTTTTAATTGTGACCCTGCAATAAATGTTTTGGGCCATGGACGGCCAAGCGCTGCCAAACTTGCCGTCATCAAAGCCTCGTTTCATAACGACTACAGGGTTATGTTCATGGGTTTCGTATGTAAAGAAAACTGCAATTAAATGGCCAATGCAAGCATAGCGGTACGCTAACCAAACAATCCAAGAGCAATGATGTCAAACAGAAAAACAGGAAAAACAACAAAAAGAAGCAATGTTTAGAGCAATACTCCCAAAACACAATGTGAACCTCCCAGTTATAGAAAAAAGAGAAAAAAAAAAACACACAATCAATAACAACAAACTCCAGACGCACATAACAAAAGGAATATTTAAGCTCCCTCAACCCCCCACCACGACTCACCGCTGGTGATCAATGATGCTGGTAATCTCTGACGCCCGTCCTGGCGTCTCAATACTCTCTCGTACCGGCCCAGGACCCGGCCGCAACGGCTCCGGCGCTGAAATCGGTGATCCATTCATCGCCGTCGCCGCCAGGCCGCCCGCCGTGCTCCAAATTTCTGGCCCAAACATTTCCTCTGCCCGTCGCCGCCCCTGGGCCGAGCGCGCCAAAATGTCCAGCGCCCGCTTGCGGTCCTGCTCCACGCTCAAGTTCAAGTCTGTCGGGAAGCCGCTGAGAAGGCGCTCTTCAAGCGACTTGGGATACGACACCGAAGACGTCTCAGGAACTGAGCCGTCTTCGTGTGACGAGGAAGCACCGTACGTCATGCCGGGGGTCTGGATACGGAACGGGTCACTTATGTAGCTCTGCATGTGCCCACCCCCGTTCATGTGCGGCGGCAAATTAGGCCGCAGCTTGCGCCGTAGGCTGCTCGCCTTGCCGCGAACCTCCTCAGGCAAATCGTCGGGGTCGTCGACGCCATAGTAGTTGAGCATCTTTTGCAGCTTTGTCGGCCGAGGCTTGCGCGTGCTCTTTGAGTCTTCAATCAGTGTCGGTGGGTCAGGTGCTATGCTACACCACTTGTACAGTTCCTGGCGAAGAAAGTTGGTCTCGCGGACCAGTAGCACCTCAGCTCCTTCAACCTTGCGCAGATAGAAGCGCTGAGTCTCGGCCTCGCTACGAGATGACATGGCCGGGTTAATGTACCCAGAAATGTGCTCTCTAAATGCCGTCGCATTCTCAATAATCTGATTTAGCAGATCTGTCTCGTCGGGCTGGAACGGCAGCATGGGGATCTCTTCCTTCCACGCAACTAGATCCTCCAGCTTCGGCCGGGCGGCATCGCGGGGAATCTTGACGCGATGGTCGCAAATCGGGCAGGCCCAATGCATCTGCTCGTCATCCTTGACCTTGCCGCGCGCAATCTTCAGACACTTTCCATGGTACCTGCATCGGGTTAGCAACAACATACAAAACTAGCCAAGTCAACTAAACTCACCACTCATGGCAAATGCCACACTCAATCATCATTCCTGCCTCGACACGGCGGCAAATGCAAAACACTTCGCGGCTGGCAGGATCCTCCCAGCGCGCCGGCTTCGACTCTGGGCTCGGCTCACGTGATGCTGGTTCTGCGGGGTCGCGCGGCTTGTCGTGGATAATGTCAAAGCAGTCAACGTTGCGCTCCAGTACATACTCCAAATGAGACTTGAGAATGTGAAGCGGCGCATTGGCCTTGCCAAACAACTTTTTACCCTTGCGCATCCAGTCCTCGTGGCGCTTGACTTCGCGGTCCAGTTCAACCGATCCACTAGGCTTGCAGTTCAGCTCCTCCAGGCGCTTCGTTAGCTCATGCGCGTCCGAGTAACGCGGCCGATCGCGCGGGTCGTGGCTGCGCGCCATCTCATTCATTTCAGCAATCTGTTTATACGCCTCACGCTGCTTAGCCAAAATCTGATCAACCCGCGCAAGCGTTTCGGGGTTCACAGGAAGTCGGAGACCCTGAACCTGCGCTGAAAGAGCCTCCAACTGCGCATAGTGCACACTCTCGGCGCTAATGAGCTCGTTGGCCTTTTTCTCCCAGCTCTCACCCGCATCACGCTGTGCGCGGTAAAATGTCAGATGGTCGTTATACCGCGGCATGTCCAGACGCTCGCCTTCCAATATCAGCAACGTCACATCTCTCAGCGTCAAAATTCGCATTCGATCAGTCTGGGCCCTTTCGTTCCACCGAAGACGACCCAGCTCGCGCTCCAGGTTGTCAACTTCGGGAATGTCGACATTGAAGCTGCGGCCCTCCTCCATCAAGTCTTCAAACTGCTTAATTTGGGCACCGTGAATGCTTTTGTCAAGCAGGGACCCCGGAGCCTGAGCCGCCTTGAGCACACCGGCCACCCGAACTCGAAACTCTTGAATGGCAGCCGACCGCTCCTGCAACTGTGCAATCTCGGGGCACTCAAAGCCAATCTGCTTAGCCTCTTCGAGAAGCCGATATACGCTTTGAACGTCGCGATGGTCCTTCTGATTGGTATCGTCAACTGATTGTCGCTTGCCAGACCACACACGGTCGCTTTTACGCCGGTTTTGTTGCTTCCGCCCAATGTAGTTGTTGGCCTCATCAATCCAATCACTGCAGCGGTCGACGAACTCTTTCAAAAGGGGAAGGGAGGGCAGATCGTGGGGAATGCGCTCACCCTCGTGAAGAAGCTGTTTCAGATTCTTGATCGACGGAACCGCCTCGTCTTCCAACATCTTGTTGTACTTTTCCTCCCACTGGTCTGGCGCAGACGCCTTGTCGGCCACCTTTTGATGCGCTTCTTCAAGCTCGTCTGCTGTCTTGCGGTAGTACAGAATGTGGTTTGTACCCGTTAGACGCTCCTGTTCTGTGGCCTCGCAACAGGGGTGCGTACCGGCATGAAGCAGACACACCACCTTGCCCGACTTGATGCACTTGTACCGCGAAAAGTAGCTAAACGCCTTGCAGTACGCACAAGCATACTCGTCCTCGGGCACGTCGACATCCTCAACCATCAGATCCAGCGAGCACTTGGACGACCCAGGCTGGTTCTTTCCGTCTAGAGGGCATGAATGCGGCGACGCTTCAACGTGCTTCAGAAGGAAACTCTCACGCAGCTCGAGCTCTCGCATCTGCACCTTTTTCAGTGCAGGTGCAAGCCACTTGGCCGTCTGGATCGAGAGAGAATTGCTGCCCGCGCCTTCTGCTGCCGTCCACAACAGCTCATCGTGCGAGAAGCAAGGCTGGCGACGGAAGGCTTGCAGGCGCTCGACACCAGCCAGACCATACGGCTCCCAATCGCAAGGCGCAAAGTTGACTGCCTCATTAAAGTTGAAGCCGTGGTTGAAGCCAGCATGGTACGCTTTAGGAAAAGTTATTACAAACTGGCCAGCTCTCTGGTCAAGAGCGTAAACCTTGACGCCAGCCTTCTTCAGCTGCTCTGGCGTAAGAAGCGTGACAAGCTGGAACAAGAGGTCCGGCTGTGTCTCAAAAAGTTCTGGAACAGCCTCACGCATAGCCAGCTCAAACTTTTCGGCATCAGAAGCAGGGATTCCGTACCACGTCTTTGTGGCACCAAAGTGCTGGAAGTTGGCCGAATAAGCGTAATGGTCTTCGTTGTGCCAGCAAAACGTCGAAAAGATCATGCCAACATAAACCCACGGGACCGTCATGCCTGAAATATCCGTCTTGATATGGCGGAACAGACTGTCGGGACCAAGGGGCATGATGTTGAGGTTCCACGGGTCGTATGAGTAGGGGTTGGTGGGGTGACGCTCAATCGTTGGGAAACCAGATCCATGTGTGGTACAGTGAATATCGGCACCATACTCCACCTCAACCGTCTCCTCAATGTCGGCCACTAGACGCCAAAACTCGTTTTCAACATCCTCTTCCGTGACTGGCCGCGCGCAGCCCAGGTGGAGATCTATGGGCATCTTGCGCTCAAAGTATCCCTGTTTGAAGTCGGCAGCCTTTTGCTGAAACTGCTTTAGTGAATACAAGCCACCTTCCTCAAAGCCAAACTGACCATCGCCAACAAGGCAACGCGGGCAGTTCCATTCGGCATTAGGCGCTGTCTTTAGTGGAGGATCGAGACAGCCGCCGTGGTACGCGTGGTCACAAGAATCACACACAAACAGGGCTTCAACAGACTCGTCCTTGCCGCACGTCTCGCACTTTTCCCCAGGAACAGCAGTCTCGTCGCGCTGGGTTCGAGGAACGCAGGGCCGAAGAAACGACATATGGGACCCGGCCACCGTGGGCACATTCTCCTTTTTCAAGCGCTTGCTACGGCGGCTGCCAGCCTCACCGTCTTCCTTGTCAGTGGCGTTATTTTGGCCGTCGCTATCAATGCTCATTCGCCGCTTAACGTCGGGTAATGGCGTACCCTTTGCCGAAGATCTGGGACTACCAGGAGGTCGTAAAGAGTTTCCTTGAGTATCAGAGACTGACTTGTTGACGCTAGTGAACCCTGAATTGACAGCCGTAAAGCCTCTAGTGTTGATTGCACAGAAACCGGTGCTCTTGCGGGCCGGAGGTGCATTTGTCATTGTGACATCGCCATCTTCCTCCTTGACACTGGCTGATGCGCCAAGAGTAGCATTGAGTGCATCGCTAGCTCGAATAGCAGGTGAATCAGTATCGGCAGCTGGAGTGTCTGCCGTCGACTTTTTCAGGGGCGTTTGTGCTGGGCTGGGCGTAAGAGGACCGCCGTATTCCATCTCGAGCTGCTGGTGAACTCCAGGCTTGGCAAGGCGAAGATACTCCTCGTACGGACATAGCCATTTTTGGTACGAGTTTTTGAGCGACGTAGAAAGCGATGACATGATCTTTCCGCTGTAGCCGAGGTCGCGGCCAATTTCAGCCCATTTCTTGTGCTTGCAAACCTTGTCGAATCCACCACGAGCCTCAACGGCCTTTTTGAGTTTGTACAGATCAAGCGGCTTTTTGTCGACATACGGCAATCGGTGCAAGTTGGTGCCTTGTTGTTTATGAAACTTTTCCAGCGCATCAAGGTATGTGCGGTTTGCGCGAGTGCCTAAAACGTGTTAGCATTGCACTAAACGACAGACTGAGAGAGTGATGCATACTGCCTTCTACAGAGTTGAGCTCCTGTTTTCTTGTGCGAAAATGAAACTTCTACCAAATTGTTAGCAGTGTCTACCAGCCTGCCTTGTCTTCAGCTGGCTTACCTCTGTGTCAATGGCAAAATCAGGGTTCCATGAGGCAGGGGGGATGATTTTGCACATTCCATACTTTGACGCCTCTTCTGAAATCTTTTGAATGTAAGTGATGGGATTCTTCCATTCCTCCTCGGTAGGCGTATATGTAGGCGCCTCCTCCAAATCATGGGGGCGCGACTTTTTCTTGACGGGTTCGCGAACAGCAGTAGGTTGACCCTTGCGTTCGACCGTCGACAGGTCCAGCGCTGCATTCTTCATTGCACTGAGAGCAGCGGGCGCCGGATGGCCATTTGGTAAACCTGTAGCCTGTTTGCTGGAGCTAGAATTGCCCTTGTTTGCGGTAGACGATGAGCCAACGGCAGGCGAAGCGCGGGCACTGGTTGTAGTGCTAGCGACGCCATTGGCAGTACCGTTATGAGATGAGACCATTGTGATTGTAGAATCAGCGATCTTTTTTTTTTTTCGAAAATGTGTTGGATGCCGACAGCGAGGGTCTGGTGTCGGACCGGTCTAGAGACAGAGACGCGGTCAATCGAAAGAGGTGATGCGGCAAAACGACAATCGGTTTTGGGTCAGGAATGATGAAGAACAGTCGCAATCGGCGTCATTTGACTACGATCAAGCGAAACTGGGGCTGTATCGTAAGGTTCGCGCATAAATCATGACAAGACTCGTGTCTATAGCGGAAAACAGCGAAGCAGGCCGGTCGAAAGGCGACCAGGAGGGTACAAGCGGGCGGGCTGAATCGAATCGAATCGAGACGTGCGTAAATGTTGGACCAGGTTCGCGAGACGGGCGACCAAAGGGTTAATTGATTAATGTAAAAGAAAAAACCGCTGGTGCGAATTAAGTCTAGAGATAGAGAGAAAGAATGCAAGGTTAGATTAAAAGGCTTTGAATTGAGTTTGATCGAAAGCAATTTTGCAGCGTGCGGCGACAATGGGATGGGATGGGATGGACGAAGACAAAAAGGGAAAGAGAAAGAAAATGTATGCTAAGTATGTTGGATAGAATAGAATATAAGCAAGCATTGTATCGTACAGAAAGTGATGGCACGCACACTAGACTTGGCCTGGTCAAACGAGCCTTTTGTATGTCTGCTGTGCGTGGGTAACTAAGTACTTTAGAGTGCTACAGTACGATATGGTACAGCACAGTATAAACGTGGGTGTAGGTGTGGGCGTGTGGTGTATGATGTATGGTACATGTTGTGTGGGACATGGGAGTCCTGATTTTACTATAGCACACACTTGCATTGCACACATATAATACCGGAAACGAGAAAAGAGGCAGCGTCACTCACCGTCACTAGATGGAGATGGTATTGTCCGTCTACAGCGAGACGCCCTTACTCGGCGTGATTTGATCACGGAGAGCGTCGCGCAGACAACACGGGCTGAAGTAGCCGATTGGTAGATGGACAGACAGGCTGCTGCAACTGAAGCACAAGCCAAATCAGACGCAGCCAGACAGACGATGTAAGCGAAGAGCAGAGATGGCCAAATTGAAGTTACAATTCAATGCGATGCGATGCAATGCAATGTAATGTACGAACAATAGGCCGGTAATTTGCAGAAACACGGGCACTAGCAGAAACGGCACGGAAGCAGTAGCAGCAGCAGAGCTCCGTTACAGCGTGGTGCGGTCTGGATAATTGGCGATAAAGTAAATAAAAGTAGTCGATGATGGTGGATATATATTGAAGCAGGGCTCGTGTCTCGACGGGACAAAGAATCGACGGCGACGATACTGGGGGAGAGCAGAGAAACGAACCAACGATGGTAACTGGTTTTCCAAGGCGAAGAAACAATTGGCTTGTTAAATCTGCGGGCAGAGTTTGGGGGTGAAAGAAAAGAAGAAGATGGGGGACGAAGAAGAGAAGAAAAAATCAAGGCGCGTTGATTTGTGGTGTGGATGGATGGAAGAAAGAAGAGAAGGAGTAGCGAAGAACGACGAGGTTCTTCACTTTGACTTTTACACATCAGTCTTTTGCTAGTGGACTTTTCTGGGCTATACGACCGGGGGGGCGCTTTTACTAAGGACTAACTAACGTCTGACTTTGGTTGGAGCTTTAGCTTTGGGGCGTTTGGTTTTACACAACCAAGGCCTACAGAAAAATAGCGGGTCATGCTCGATGAACGTACTCTTACAGTTCTTCTGGCGGGGACGCACTGTATGGAAAGCGGTATCCACCCGATAGAGCGTAGCGTTGCAACTTTTAGCTACGAGCCGCTATAACGCAGCGGGCTCTAAAGGGGGAAATGGTGAAGGAAAAAAAGAAGA
>JACYXV010000473.1:0-10847 GCA_016859225.1 Thielaviopsis cerberus | reverse complement strand
TGCCTCTGCCTCTGCCTCTGCCTCTGCCTCTGCCTCTGCCTCTGCCTCTGCCTCTCTGCCTCTCGGCTTCTCAGCTCTCTACTGCCCACCATTCTCAAGATGCTCGTGTTGTCCACTTCATTTTAAGCCCATATCTACAGCGGCCCAGACCAAGGCTAAGTCAAGTAGTGGCTTTCTAGCCTTGACTTAACAAGGGTTGAGGGCAGGCCGACCTGGTCTTTTCTGCTTCTCTGGGCCTTGCACTTGCTGATCCCTCTACTTGTTTAATCAATTCAGGGCTACGAAGCACCCAGCTGCATGTCCACCATGGATGAGTCCAAAGGTAATCGCGGTTCGCTTGTCAGAAAGACAAGAATAAGAAGAATGAATAATCGCGGTTGATCACGGCTAAGCAGCCCTCAGTCATGGTTGGAAAAGGCCATGGCCAAGTAGTTATCATGGGCCAAAAGGCAAACCGCGCAAGTGAAGGAAGCACGGGCGAAGCTTCCAATCCAATTCCAACTCCATAATCCACTGAAATGCAACAGACGAGGCAGGTGCAACGCCGCCGTGGGGCCGCGTTTCTGCGCACTGTCCGGGTAACCTGTCTCTGCCTTTTGGACTTTTTCCTTCGTATATTTGCCTTTACCAAGAAAAGCCCACCTACAAAAGAAGAAGTACAAAGCCACCTACAAACACAAAGTACAAAGCACAACAGACCCTGTGATTGTAATGCAATTTTAATATCCCATCAATAATTAGATGCACACTGGCTGACAGCAGCCAGTACAGCGGGGCGACAACTAATTTCTCTCTTGATTATGCTTTGCGAATGGCTTCATTTCATAGCCCCCAGCAACGGCTGTAGCTGCATTGGCATTCATTCGTCCCCGTGCCACTACATGTCGATCATCAAGTCGCAAAACAAGACCAAGACCGGGTTTGCAGCCAACCTCTGCGTTTTGTTTCTTTCCAATGAGACAGGTGCTGCGAGTTTCATTCTTTGTAATAAAGAAACTTTACACAGTGCGCACAGTTACATCTGAATAAACCCAAGATTGTTGGCACATGAGCATGCCACGTCCATACTTCGCCCTCGTTCTCGTTCCTGGGCTTGTCGTTAGGTGTTCTTTTCGGCCGGCGTGATTATGAAGCTTGTTTGTTACATGCGTATTTACTTTGGGCTTAAAATTGGCATATGAGTCTCGTATTTTTCTGGCTCTTGGGGGCGCATAAAGTTCCGCTTTTTATCCTCATGACCAACGGCCAACTCCTCAAGGCATTATAAGTACGTTTAGGACCATCAGCGTTGGTAGCTGAGCCACATGTTGTACTGTGAAGCTGAAAAGAAAATACGTTGTCTGTGCCCCTCCTAGACTTTTGGGTTTACCGGTGCAAAGAGTATTGCTCTCGTAATTACTTTGAGGTGCCTTTCGTTGATTCATCGATACGTACAAAGAAGAAAGAAAGCGTAAGCCTTTTTTGCCCCACTCCTTCTTTGTGCCATGACCAACAATCCAAAGTACCCCTCCGCCCAATGGCCATTGAAAAGGTACTTATCAGTAAATGCAAGACCAAGCTGCCAATTCAGGGGCTCTTGTTCCACCCTTGACCGTAAAATAACACCATGGCTACTTTTTTTTTTCTTTTTTTTTTTCTTTTTTTTTTTTCTTTTTTTTTCAATGTTTTCATCTTTAATTTCTTACCCTCAGTTCCTGCCGCGATACTTGGAAAGTGTATTTAACTAGAATGTTTCATCTCACCTCACATCCCACTCTTGTTTAAACGTGTGACTTTTCTGATTCTGCCGCAAACCTCACAGCCACATTTCCACTTGTACAAAAAGCTGTGTCACCAAAATTGCCAGTCGAAGAGGGGGAGCCAAAACTTCATAGCTTTGCAACTAAGACTGCAATTCAAAGTCCAAGTCAAATTCCATCCATCGCTAATCCCAATCCCCCTCTCCATAAAGGGGGCGGCTCCCCACCCCATCTTCCCTCTCTCCTTGCTTATAACAGGCCTATAGAATCACAAAGAAGGACGATCCTATCAACTCCAAAGCATAATCTACAGGCAATAAATCGACCATTCATTGAGCAGGCTGCTCTTCGTTGTATTTGTAGTTGACTCAACCAGATAGTGAGCACATTGGATTCGTCAACAAGCCCTGCCAGTCTTGCACTTCAACAGCATGTTTCTCTTCATTGCGCTGCGCTACAGACAAGGCTTCAGGGGTCCAGGGGTAGAGTAGTGATGCGATATTCCCACGGGATCCCGATGGGCGATGCACGAGGAAAATGTGACATGGCCGGACTTCTCGTAGCCTTGGCTAATTGGGCAGCGCCTACGAGTAGAGTGCAGGGTTACCTACGGAACAAGCAAATCAACAACACAACGGACCGACCAGTTTGTTGCTCGGATGAAAAATCAAGAGTAAACTGGCTCATTATCAAGTTATCCACTTCATCCCATTTAAACAATACCACATTGCTCTTTTGCCCCTGAAAAGTAGAAAAACGCCACATTCCAGAAGTGTGTCGGAATTTCTGGGCTGGATCCTAAAAGTTTGTTTTATTTTTTATGGAGGGTTTAGTTTTTGGTAAAGCAACGAAAGAGAGACAATCAAGACAAGACATCCCTTTGTTCGTTAGCTGGGCTGGCAAACAAAGGACCCTACTGTAACTAAACTCAGAAATGAACGACGCCTTATCAAACAAGGTAAAAAACCGTTTATAGGAAATGAGCATACAAGCTATCGTCGTCGTCGTCGTCGTCGTCGCACTTTGTTTGTGTTTCGATTCTGGCCAAACCGCACCATGCCATACCACAGTCGTGCTCTTAAAGGACTCGTTCCATCTTTCACGATATATGTCACTGCCTTGTTGCATAAACCCTCACCACGCATCTTCGTAAGTGTCCTCGTCATGGTCACCTTTTTAAAATCTCCGTAGATCCGTCCCCATCTTCCCCTGTTATAGATCTGGGGACTATACTGCGACTTAAATGCTCATTGTCTCCTCCTTCATTGTCAATTTCGCCCCGGCTTTGTAAATACAGGATACCCTTCGGGCCTTTGTTCTTGCGAGGTCAAAAGTGAAGGGGTCCTTGCGCAAAAGAAGCCTGTTGTCGTTGCCCCTTTCCCATAACCCTATTGCCAAATGCAACCCTACTACACCTTCTCTAGGATACTATACCAAGCTCAATACCCTAGTCTTGTCCATCTCATCTTGCTTTCCCAAAGCGAGAGTCCTTTACAGCCTGTAATTTTAGGCGACAAAACGGAACCATGAACCAACATCCAGAGAGGAGCAAACGTAACCCTTGATTGACGTCTGTCAAATAAAAAGATCGACTTCAGGGTTAGAAGGCCAGGATCCCCGCTTTTCCTACTACATTTTTGGTAGTCGTTTGCTAGCGCAAGGATTCAATGGTGCTATAGGGAAGACCCACTCTTAGAGGACGTTTGCCACTGGCATCGTGCACTTGATTGGTTGGGAGGGAGTCGGGCTTGACGACGTACATCGAGGTAAAGGCATCAGTGTCCGTATTAAGGGGTTAATGTGGGCTTGTGGTATGGAAGGGGTGGATTCTTTGTAGCACGTTATTTGTACGAGATTGTCACTTGAATTGGCACAATCTTCTGCTACGACTTGTCACCAGTGTGGCTAGAGTAAAACGCTAGAGTGATGAGACTCATAAAGAATAGCCGCCCGTAACGGCCGTGGACAAGGATGACTATGTCGTACATCTTGGCAGCCAGAGTCATATGAGTGAATAGAAGAACTGCTGGTTAGTTGTTAGCAACAGCCGTTGTTTACCATAACCATTATAGAAGGCAGGGCAAATATTCAAATCTACTTGATGATTCAACAGTCGCATTCAGCGTTGGAACAGGACAAAACGAGCCCTATACCCCGCCCTAACTTGGCAAACATGATATAATCCGGCCACAACGCATTCCCAAATAAGATTCATTAGCGAGGATACACTACATGATTACAGCAACCGCAATGGTACCAACATGTTCAGAACAGCCGGCAGGCTCGGAGGCTCGTGTGTGATGTGACGTATTCCAATTACCGAACTAACCAACCACACATTGCAGCAGCGCATAAAGATTATGCTGGGATGATCATGGAACGGCGGGTTGATATTGCTTTATAAATAGGCTCGTTCTTCCAGTTGCCAAGTACCAATGTATTTATGTTCACACCAGGGTCCGACTGTTGTGCTATTTTGCCAATGAGCAGATTCTCAGGTACTTGTGCCATGGGTTAGCTTGTAAGTAGTTAGTTACCTAGTTGGGCCAATCCAATCTTACACACCCCCCATGGCAGAAAAAAAGGGACAAGGTTTGGATTGGCTTGATATGAGTGTGACTGATGGAGCAGTGTGGGAACTGCGGAACACATACCGAGCCAATAAGAGGCCAGAGTCCAACATCACCTGAAAAGATGGCAAGTTCGCCTTATGCCTTGGTTATCAAATGCATACGAATCACAAACTAGGTGCAAGATAAAATATATAGTCATAACTCATGTTTTTGTATCAAAGGTAACAGTGTAGAACAAAAAGGAAATAAACAGAAACAAATAAAGCCCCGACGGAGAAGCATGATGCGGGAGCATATATCTAAAGTAGTGCAAAGTAGAGCAGACAAAGCAAATAAGGAGTGGGTGTAGTCGGCAGTTCAAATTCTGCTCGAAAACTCATGGTAATGATGGAATGAGAGGTCGTAACGTCATTGGAAACAGGCGAATGATGAGTTAAAGAAGCGCAACGAAGAAAAAAGCAAAGAAAAAGCAAAAATCCTTGTTAATTACAAGGCCACCAAGTGAAGGAAAGGGTACTATAATGCGTTTCCAGGACCAATACGGAACCTCATCCAGGATAGGTTGTAGCAGAATATTTGGATGCAAAGAGACGGAGCAGCAAAGCTGAAAGCTAAGCGCCGAGAAAAGAAAGCTTTTGAAATGAATTTTGAGACTGGGGAAAAGGAGTTGGATGTGAGATGTGAATCTCGCAGGGCGATGCTGTATCGGAACCCATAATCCAACCCCCACATTGTTGGCTAGCAACAAATTGGCCGCGGTACAGCTTGGAAAGCTGTAGTCGTGTAACAAGACCCTGTCATGGATAAAGTGACACTCTTGGAGTGATAAAATAGTGTAATGAGTTGCAAATGATGTCAGGGATCACATCTGAATCGACAGAGCGACATCCTATTGGCAGAGAGCATTGCAATGGCACAGCTGTGACCCTGCAACAGGAACAGATAATTGGTCAAGCTTTGCGTATGAATAAAACAAAGAGGAAAATAAGGGATTGTCGTAATGAGGCGAAAAAAAAAGAGTTCCGAATGATAGGCTGCGAAGCTATCAAGCCACTAATGGGATTTAGTGATAACAGGCTTGCGAGTAAGATGTTTATTCGAGAATTGGAAGAAAAAAACGAAAGTGAGTGACAAAGTCTAAGCGCAGAAGGAAAAGAAATAGAAAACAAAAGAGCGGAACGACTCATGAGTCGAATGACGAGTGGGAGCTCGCAGATCCAGAGCGGTTCATGCGGGGGTGCGCAGTCTGAGGGGTACCGTTGGGTTGCTGGTGCGAGTTCGACGGTTGCGCCGAGCGGTGGTGGTTGGAGAGAGTAGCCGGCGACGACGACATGGTGTGAGTAGCGGGCAGACCTTGCACGACGCCGTTGCGTGCAAGCATACCGCCGTTGACGCTAAAGTTCTGGCAGACCATAAAGGCACGCATGGCAGCATTCTCCTGCGCAAGCTTCTGCGAATCGTAGGCAATATCGGTCTGGTACTTGCGTCCGTTGACTAGCACGTAGCAAGTGTAGCCGCTGTTATCGTAGTACGGGTCGTAGCTAGGGTCAGCCCAGCCCCGGCGGCGGCACAGGCCTATAAACAGAAATCTGGTAAGCAAATGTGCAAGACTGAAGCAGCTCGTTTCATGGATATCCAATGGGCACCCGATCCAACTCCAACAGGCGCTCGCATGTTGCTCTGAGATCAAGCCACAATCGAGCAAGAGTGTCCATAACCGGGCACGGCAGCAAACATGTAGTGCTGACGAAGTTGATATAGAACGATGCTGATTAGGTGGCGAAGGCTGGTAGAATATAACACGGCTTTCGTGTTATACAGCTCAACATCTAGCCCGACAAAAAAAGTGAACAGCCAAGAGGGTGCATGAATAAGTGAGTACATATAGCAGCCCACGGACGTTCAGCGCTTAAATTTGAGTTTGAGTGACAGATGTAAAGCAAAATGCTTAGGTAGATGAATTCTTGAAAACGGCAAATCAACGTGATGGTATGCGATGATGAGGCACAGCACAGCCACTCGCTTGATGATTTGGCATTTTTGACAGATACATGAAAAGGTATCGCGGAGAATGACACCAGGCGTGCAGAGTGCAGACGTGTCAAGTCATCGTAGTAAAGGAAGAGAAGGCAGGAAGAAAGTAGTCAGAAATTGAAAGACTTACTCTCAAGGTACTCCATGTAAAATCCGGACGACTGCATATTGGCTAAGAGGTAATGAAGATGGAAAGACGTAGTAGGGAAATATAAATATATCGTAGTAAGACTTGAAATGGATGCTCGTCTTGTCGGTGGTTTCACAAAGAATAGAGGGAAGACGGCGTAAGGAATAATGACGTGACAGTCAGAGAGTGAAAGCAAAAGAAGAAACAAAGGGAGAGAAGAAAACAAAGAGTAAAGCGGAATATATCCAAGGTCTTGAAGGGCGGAAAGGAGTTGTTCTTATAAAAGAAGAGTGAAGAAGGAAGTGTGTTTGTAGACTTGGGCGGGCGTGTGAAGATTATATGTGAGTGAAACAGAGACTGGTTGAGGTGTGTGAATCTGATGGATGTTTGCCTGGAGATAGCGAGCGTCTAGTTATCTCTCAAACTATGAAATGGCTCGTTTGTGTAGACCAAAGAGGGGTTGGGGGATGAAGCCTGTATTTGAAGAAAGGGACAAAGACCAAGTAAGATAACCTAAGGAGGCGGATGGGGAAGAAAAGAGGAGCCACGAGAAGCAATTAAAAAGAAGGGTTTTATTTTTATATAAACAAGTCAGCGTCACGCAGGACGGACAAAACTGGCCAGCCAGGGCACCAAGAGGTGTGTAATGTGTTGGACAGCTGGGTGGGGTGGCAGTAGATCCGAAGGCGAAAATGGGAACAAGAGCCAGGAAGACAAGGAGAAAAGAAGGAGATTTTGGACTCGCTAGAGTTTGGTTTTCATGGGAGTAAAGAACTGCATAAGGGGATGGTTGACGAAGAAAGAAATAGCCAGGTGAAGGCCACTGGGGGGGAAGAAAGGCGAGTGTTGAGGACGCGGGCGGGTGGATAGGAATAGAAGAAAGCAGGGAAGAAGATCGGGATGGTAGAAGGAGAGGGAGAAGAAGGAGAAGAAGGAGAAGGAGAAGGAGAAGAAGAAGAAGAACAAGAACAAGATGAGAAGAAGATGAAAAGAAAGAGAAGAAGACCAGAGTTGGAAATCGCAAGAGGGAGGCCGTAGACATAAATAACGGCAGTGGCTGCCAACCCACCAAATACGAAAAACTCTGAGGTCTGTCTGCCTGCTGTACGATACGACTAAGGGTTCTTTTCTTTCTTGCGATGACTAGAAGAGAAGCTGGACGGCCTCCATAGCTATGAAGCTCATTGCATCTCGCAAGGCATTGTATCTCGCAAGGCATTGTATCCAGTGGTGAACAAACCCAACAATCAAAAGCAATCACGGCGGCTATCCGGATCATGCTCTATACATACCGACTAACTGGCTGACTTACATACATTCAGTAAGCAAATACCAAATCAAACCTGCATACAAGGACCAGTTAATTGTGGCTGCGCTGCAGCCAAACCCAAGTCGCCCGGCTTGTATTGTATTGTGTCTTTCTCAAGCCCTGATTGTCAGACAAAGTATCGCAACTGTACACCCTTAAATTTTAACTGTATTTCAAATGAACAATACCCGAAGAATGAAATATGCAACTCGGGCTTGGCTGTGCTATGTGTGCTGCGTGTGTTGTGTGTGTTGTGTGTGTTGTGTGTGTGTGTGTGTGTGTGTGTGTGTTGTTATGTGTATGCGTGCTGTGCGTGCTGTGCGTGCTGTGCCGTACTGACTCTTTACCCAATACCAATGTCCTTCTAGGCTGCCATGGGCTAATGCTGGAAACAAAGTCTTGACAGCACGCTATAACCCTCCCTGTAAGCTTGTTTTGCTTGTTTGTCTCCTGTCAGTTCCAACCCTAGCTACAAGGGTTTATTCATGCGCTTTCCCATTTCTTGCTCGTCTCGCAGCATCATACCGCTTTGGGACAGGAAGTACTGGGTCCAGAACTTGCCAATGAACTAGGTTGGCGATGGCAATGGCGATAACGATGGCGGTACGGCGGATAGATGCGGTAATGCTTGCATGTTACCCGAGTAGCCCGAAAACCTGACCTCGCTGTCACTTATACACACGCATGTTTTGGTTGCCATGACCGGTTTTGATACGTCCATCTGCCTAATATCACTGTGCAGCACAGTATATTGACAAGGGCTGTTGTGCACTGCCGCGACCAACTCAGCCTGGCTGTCTCCGACACAGTCAACCTTTCCGCAGCAGTTTTGGGAGGCCACATTTTAAATACAGCTGATTTGTGATTCCGGTCTAGAGTCACGCTAAGTCAGTTGAGCAAAGCACAAATCACCTGCAGTTCCTTGTCTGTGTTCTGGGTCTTTGTCACATGTGTATGTGATGTGAAGCTGTGAAGCAACAAAATGGATACACAATGGGGTCATTTCTTATGCATTAACCCTGCTCGTCTTGCAGACCCTAGTAGGTTCTGCCATGATTCAACCGGCTACACCCTAAAACTTTGCCATTGGTCTGCCCCACAATTTTGCCCCTCCATGTGTGGGCGGCATGCACAGAATTCAATATTTTCACAGACACTCTTCAAAGAACGTCCCGAAGAGGCACCGTTTGAGAGCCACTCGAGACCCTCCGATCCGATTGACCGTGACTTTTGTTCGCCGCTTTTTTTTTTTGCTCCTTTTTCCTTACCCGTCTCGGTCTGAGCCTAATAAATCATCGATTAATTTCGTGATTTTTTATATTTAATTTCTTTTAGTTCTTTTCACCTAAAAGAACATCACCACTACCATCTTCAGCCTTGCCTTTCGTCCCCCCCCTTCGTCCTCCACAACCAAACCTCAAAATCTTACCAAGTCGCAATCATGGCCGTCGCTCAGCAAAAGCCTTCCGAGGCTGCGTCACTGGTCTTTGTCGATGGCTCCTTTGAAGAGCTCGCCCAGGAAATGGCCACCTTCCTCCACATTGGCGATGAGGTCAAGCCCTTGATTGAGTCCAAGTCTACCGATGACGTCCTGAAGGCTCTGGTCGCTGCTTCGCCCTCGCTCACTTCGGTCCCCGAGAAGAGCTTCACCGCCGTTGCCAACCTCATGATCTACCTCGTCTTCCAGTCGGCCAACCCCAAGTTGCACCTACCCGCCCTGTGCGATGCCTTTTCCAAGCCCGTGGCCAACTCGCCCGTCAACGGTGTCGGCCTGAGCCTCAACGCCCTGACCACCATCTTCAACCTTTTGGCTCCCTCCAACCCCGTGCGCTTCCGCGTTTTCCTCGAGATTCTCAAGTACTTGAAGATTAGCGGCATGTGGGAGAGCCTGACTCCCTACCTCGACTTCCTCCCCGCTTGGATTGAGCAGTGGGGTCTGAACGGCGACCAGGAGCGCGAGATTTACGAGCTGACTGCTGCCGTTGCCAAGGAGGCTGGCAAGGAGGAGTGAGTTTTACTTTGCGTTTGACTTTGTCCTAATAATGCTAATAAATCTCTTCACTACAGGGCTAGCTTCCAGTACATCCTGAAGGCTCTGCGCTCCTTCAACGCCGACTCCCGCGAGGAGCTTTCTTCCGAGGCTTCGCAGCGCCTTGCCCTGCAGGCCGTCAAGACTGCTCTGCTGTCCAACACCCACTTCCTCTTCCAGGAGCTGCGTGGCATCCCCAGTGTCCAGGCTCTGAGCGATTCGCACCCCGCCTACGCCCAACTTCTCGAGATCTTTGCCGAGCAGGACCTTGAGGACTACAACGAATTCAACGACGAGCACAAGGGCTTCATTGAGAAGGAGGGTCTGGATGCTGAGAAACTGCACCGCAAGATGCGCCTGCTGTCGTTTGCCAGCCTGGCTGCCGCCACGCCCAGCCGCGAGATCCCCTACGCCGCCATTTCCAAGGCGCTGCAGATTGAGGAGGACGAGGTTGAGATGTGGACCATTGACGCTATCCGCGCTGGTCTGGTTGAGGGCAAGCTGTCGCAGCAGAAGAGCGTGTTCCTTGTGCACAAGATTACCTTTAGAGTCTTTAGCACTCGGCAATGGCAGGAGCTGTCAACGCGCGTCGACCAGTGGAAGACGACGCTGAGCACTGTGCTGGAGAACCTGCTGCAGGCTCGCGTCGACGTCAAGGCCCAGCAGGAACGCGAGGCTCAGGAGCTTGAGCGCAAGCTGGCTCAGGCTGCCAGTGGTCAGGACGGCGAGAAGAGCGGCAACAAGGGCGGCCGTGACCGGAGACACAACAACAACAACAACCGCGATCGCGATCACAAGCACCGGAACAACAACCACAACAGCAACCACAACAGCCAGCCCAGCCAGCGCACCGAGAATGACGACTAAATTTCCTGTGTTTTTTTTTCAACGAGTGATAAAAGAAGATAACGGAGCTTGTAAAAGACGAAAGCCGTTGAAAAAAGGACGAACAAAAAGAAGATACACATTACAAGTCAGAAATACGTTTTTTTTATTTAACAAGGAAAGAAAGAAAGAATCGAAAAAAAAAAAG
>JACYXV010000472.1:0-14026 GCA_016859225.1 Thielaviopsis cerberus | reverse complement strand
CCAAAAACAAAAAAAAAAAAAAAAAAAAACATTGAATTCTTTTCAGTAGCAATTCACCCCGAGATAGGGCTCATATTTCCTCTGCCATTTTGAAGTAACGGAGCAACCACGGGCCAGGCGCCACTATTGTGCTGGCCTTGCCTGACCTGTCACGAAAAAAGTAACAAGCGAGGTGAAGTACGTTTGCCTCTCTTGTTCTGACAAGCGCGAAGCGAGAGGATTCCACTGTGCACTCGCGCTGTCTCAGCGGATAAAGAAAAAGAAAAAAAAACATAATAGTTTTTTATTGCCTCTCCTTTGTCGTGGTCTCGGTAGACAAGAATGAAGAAGCATCTAAAAGCCCTTTGTTCTTCTCGGCGGACAGGCAAAGAAACACCAACGAATCAAAATCGCGCATCTAGCGGAACCCACTTGCAGGTCGGGAGTGGGACTGGCCCAATGATAGGAAGCGAAACAGTGCAAGAATGAACGCAGGCCAAGACTTGAGACCAAGACCAAGACCATGGCCAAGGCCAAGAAACAGCCGAGCTCGTTATTAGAGGAGGGGAAGGGAAAAGGCGAAATAGGGAGGGGTGTATATAAACGCAGGTATAACGGGTCCGCTCTCGGACATTTCTTGGTTTTGTCTATTCTGTTGGTTTTGTTTTGACCAAGTTGAAGCTTGAATTACTTGTAATGAAGCAGGTTATTCTTCGTACTTGCGAGTTTGTTCACATGTCCCGATTGTCGGTACATTTAGGAAGCGCGACTTCCGCGTTATTATCTTGGCCTCGAACAGAGCCAGGTGGATCGGATCCTCAATGACTCGGTAGAAGCAGGCAAGTACGAAGAAAACACTGCCATAGTATCACGGCCAATGCTTTCCCAAAGCAGTAACAATAGTATAAGCTGTAACGACGTTGATTCAAGCTCACGCTGAATTTTAATTGCCAGCTATTTTACCAAATGGCGGCACCTGCAATTTTTTTTTTCGGTTTTCTTCCATGATTTATGCTTGCTACTCAGAGTACCTCAGCGGTAAGTTGCTCCCGTCCGGTTCCCCTAGATCTCTTTGCACAGCCACAATTCCGCCGGCCTAAAATGAGCCACCTTGAATCAGCATACCACACAAAATGAGGTTGAAATTGGAACTACTTGTAGAGGAGGCAAGGTGGAGGAAGGAAGGGGAGGAGAGGAGCGGAAAGAGAAACAAGAAATTCAAGACAGTACACAGAGATATAAAATATCTGTACGCATTTTTTTTAGCAAAAGATTCTCTGCGACTTTTACACATATACTGACGATCCGCCATATTGCCAGGAGTTTTAAAAGGCAAAATGAAACGCTAAAAGACGGGAACAACACCAGTCGCCAGGTGATGGGGGGTACGCTGATATCCGAAAAACCACAGCGCCCATCCTCCCAAGGCGTCTGGGAGTTGCTTACGATTTATGACGCTACTCATGTGCCACTACTGCGACAGCGACTGCATTGCGGTCCAATTTTGTAGAGCATCAGAGATGGAAAGGTCCACTCCTGAGTTGGATAAAGGATTGATGCAATAATCCAGTCCTTTTTGTGTGTTGAATCAACTAAAGCCAGCTTTGCGGCATCTCTATTAGGAAGGCTGTAACTAGGGGCCAACCCGCCAACGCCGTATATCAAAGACCAAGACATCAACTGAGCAATGCCAAGACGCCAAGAAATGTGGAGAGAGCGACAAAAGTACTGCCATCACAAGGGCACAGCACAGGACAAAGTTACTAGCATTCACCACTGGGGAATAACGAGAAAATGGGGATACTCTTGTACAAGTGCATGGTAAATACAGTCCAATACAAGGCAAAACATTATTTCCAATACAAATGGGCAAAACATTATTTCCAATACAAATGGGCAAAACATTATTCCAATAGAAATGCATAGTAAGACATCACACAGTATAGGTAAATGTTACCGATAAGAGAATATAAAAGCGAAAGAGCGTGCAGATGAGCTGATATGGCATAAGTGGGAAAAGGATGCATTTTGTCGTATTTCGTGTTTGCGTTACAGGGCAAAACAATCAAGCACGAAAAAGATAAAGAGCCTTTTGCAGGCAGTTGGCGGAGCGGAGAGCGGAGAAAGAGGAAGGCGTACAGGAAGGAGCAAGGGAGGGGCGGGGGAGGGGCAAAGAGGCAATTGCAAGAAAGACAAAAAGACAACACACACACTTGACTTTGGTAGTTTCCAATATTTTGTGAGCGCTTTTTGCGAAGAATTTTCCTTCTTTCCCAAAAATCCTGGCTTCTTATTGTGAAGCACAAAACAACAAACTCGGAATCATCATCAGCCCCAATATTGGACAGTCTACTGCGGTATCGTCAATTGAATGGACAAAGCTTTCATGTTTAATTTCCTCGACCAGGGGAAGTAAAAGCGGCCCTATGGCACAGCAAAGAAAAAAAAAAAAAAAAACAAAAAAAAAATCAACCCAAGCGACGGCGTAATCTCCCCGCAGGACCCGACCGCAACTCTGCCTTTCCCCTCCTATCGTTTTCTTCTTTTGTCCATTTGCCTCGGACTGATCTTCTTCCGCCTCCTTTCGATTGAGAAAGTAGCATGTTGTTTCCCCCCCTCGACCGAGAGAACAAGCAGCCATATACGACGCTCCTGATTTTACATGGTAATTATTGTTGAGGCCAAATATAGCAACAAATTTTAACAAGTTCGTTTTTCACACAGTCGCATCCAGTGGTAAATAAGGGCCTCCATTCTATCGTCACATTGTTCGACCATGGGGCAAACGCTTCTTCTTTCTTCCTTCAATTTCAGTCATGTTGATTTTCACCAGAGTGGCCAGCAATTTAGAGCCCCTTGAAAGTCAGCCTGTCTGTGCTCTGCATATTGACTCGCAAGGCACCTCGGCCAAGACTGGGAGGGAATCTCAGTGTACAGGGGGACCGCCATCTTAAAAAAAACAGGTGGTCATCTCAGTATACAGGCAGACAGAACCCAGCTTCTCTCAAACCCACCCTTTGAAACGCCCAATATCATGAAAAAGAAATAGAGCAAAAAGAAGTGGCGATCATCGGCTCATATCCATTCCAGTCACTGTACAGCGCCGTTTATAATTAATCAACACCTGATTATTCCCACAAGGGCCGCCTGGATATCGCCTTTTCCTTTTTTGTACTCAATTTTTGCCATCTCTTTCTGTCACAAGAAAACAAACCGGCAGCCTTAAAAACAAATGCTGTCATGCAAATTCTCCTCAGCACAGCTGCCCGCTTCTTTCGACCAGGGCAAAGTTCCTGATGGTGCAAAGAAGCGCCGAGAAAAGAAAACAGCTCCGGGCCTGGAATCCGCAGTTGGAAAAAGGGAGGATATGGAAAAAGCCCACTGATACAATCAAAAACGGGCGAGGCTTTGGTGATTCCGACTGCTATGTGACAAGTCTAGTGCTACCCTTTTTGCACCGCACCGTCTTTTCAGCCAAATCTACCCATTGAAACGAAGGAAATATCACCCATTTTCTTGAACCGAGTATGCATGTCAAAGTCTTGGCTTTTTGAAGCTTCCACTCCACTGGAGCCGACCCGGTGATGTCTGCTGTGTCTTTTGTCTCTATTGCTCTTGACTCCATGGCTACTTACTAGTTTCCTCGTTTGTCCGTCTCCGGGTGGGCAAGCACAAGCGATTGGGTCTTCTTTGCCTTCTCATCTCCCTCGCCTCGCTGGGTCTTCTGCCTTCTCATCTCCCTCGCCTCGCTGGGTCTTCTGCCTTCTCATCTCCCTCGCTTCTTTGGGGCTTCTTTGTCTTCTCATCTCCCTCGTCCGCCCTATTTACTCTCCAATGTCTTGAGTCTCCTCTCTTTGCTCAGTCGTATCTCCTTCTGCCGTTGTTTCCCCTCTCAACTATACCAACATGGCCATATTGGGACGAAAAGCAAAAAAGGCAAGAGGCTACAGCGCGTAAAATCATGAAATTGCAAGAGCGTTGATACTAGGGGATGAGAAGACGTTGTGCCCTCGTGACTCTTCGCTCCCACGCAGGTCACTCACTTTTTGCTGCGATGGCTTTCTTGATTTCTCGATAGCCCAGAAGATTGATCACTTTCTATATGAGGCGCACGGATGGAAAAAGAAATGCAGACTTTTCTTTTACCCATTTCCATTTGCCGGAGGCTATATTAGCAGATTTTTATCACTCGTCTACACTCGGGCCGATCAGCCTTGATAGCAACGACCAAAGGGATTCTTTGGTAGCAGACAATAAGGCAAATATACCAGGTCTTGGCCAGCTAGAAGTCACACCCCACAGCAAGGGTGGTTAACGACTGTCTAGGATGGGCCTGTTTTCTTGATACGTAGAATCAGGCTAGCAAAACCTAGCCCTTCTTTCGGCCGTATACAAAGCTCAAAGTCTAGGCAGTAGGCAGTAGGAAGCCGTTGAACTTTATGACATTAGGGTTAGCAGGCTGCAAGAATGGTTCGGCTGTAGTGCAGCGAAGCGAGAGACTAGAAGTGAACTGCAAAGTCTTGGCAAAACGTGCGTGGCCTTTGTATCTACCCGTCTTCCCATTGCTTGGCGTACAACGGACGGCACTTGCGTTTCTTCTATTTTGCACCTTGCTTCACTTTCATCTTGCAAAGGGTTGGCATTTGGCTACCCCAAGGATGGCGGTCAAGAGCTTGGCAGTGTGTATTAACGTGCCGAGCGTCTAAGTTGGTATTACAAAGGGGAAACAGGGCGAGTAGCAGAGTTGAGATGCAGCAGCGTATGAGTGATTCCAAGTTGTGTTGACGGTCCGTAACGACGTGCTTTTACAAAGAAAGGCTTGATAAAAGATGAGCCAACAGCCAGCGTAAACCAGCATCACCAACTGCCTCCATGGTGTTGTCGCTAACACGGCTGGCTGTCGTCCAAAGCCCAAACTCGTTCCTGGCAAGTGTGAATGCCAAGACTTCAGTGCGTCAACTGACGGCATCTTTTCTCCGCTGCCTTGGTCTTGGCATTGTTTCCTTGCACAAAGCATGGCCCTGAGCTTAAAAGAAGACAAAGGCAGCAAATCGAAAGATTTTTTTGACGGCTGAGTTTATTAGTGGCCCTTCTTGGGTGTCTTGGGTCTTGGGTCTTGGGTCTTGGGTCTTGGGTCTTGGGTCTTGGGTCTTGGGTCTTGACCTTGGTGGAATATCATATGCCTTCTCTTTGCTTTACTTTGTGCCAACAATATCCAAGGAAGCCATCGTCAAAGTGCATGTAAAGAAAGCGAGAGGAGCTGAGAACCAGATAGAAACCAACAGATGTGGGCTTGTCAAACTCCCTGAAAACCAGCAGTACTAACAGAGTGAGCGTGAACAGTCCTGTCAGTTCAAGGCACAATAGTAGCCCAACTAAACGGAGAGGGCAGGTTGAATTGCAGGCGTTTCTTAGTGCTGCTTCTTTTCTCTCTTATCCGTGCATGTCTCGTTTTACTCTCATTGGCGATTTGCAGGACCCTTTCTCACTGCTCTAGACCCTTTGTCTCCAGTCACCCCTCTTCTCGTTTCCCACCCTCTACTGTTTGTTTTTACTGTTTCTCTCGATTGTTTGTCTCTACTGTCTACTGTTTCCCTCTACTGTGTTCCTCTCTGCTGTTCCTCTCTGCTGTTCCTCTCTGCTGTTCCTCTCTGCTGTTCCTCTCTGCTTGTTCCTCTCCACTGTTCCTCTCTGCTGTTCTTCTTCTTGCCCCCTCCTCAACTCTATTCCTCTCCTCTCCCCTCTACCCTCTACTCCCCTTCACTCGCTCCTTCATCTGCTGTTCCTAATTTGTCAATCTGCCTGTTTTCTGTCTCTACTGTTGTTATCTACAAGTTGCGGGTTCAAGCCAAACTCGTTATGTAAAACATAAGCTAATAGTCTCGTTTTTCCTACCTCTTTAAGACGCATTATAATCAGTTGCCTGTACGCAAATCGGGTTACTCGCTTATAAAAGAACTGGCATAGCAGTGGAAACCATATCAACACAGTAATATTAATTGCGTGAGGAGCAAACACTAGACGTATAGCCAGGGCTCTACTCCATCACCAGTTCCATCAGTCAGCTCACTGAAGATTCCCAAATTACCCGACTTCATAATCGATATCCAGACTAGTACACACTTCTCTAGATGTTTCTCAGCTAATGCTTACGCGTTGGGGTTATTTTTAGGCCTAATATACAGCTAAACCACTAGCTTTCCAGGGACCACGGTTATGAAGACCGGGACTAGGAAAGAAAGGCTAATATATTGATTGATTGAGCTATTTAATGTCTACCGATTCCACAAGGGAATATATCACTCCAGCCGCAAGGGCTAGACAGACTGTGAAGCCGTTTGTATGGTGCTACATATGACTGCGCCAAACTATGCGGAGCCAGGTACAAAGCCTTCAATGTCCTTCTGTCAAGTTTGTGAAAGTAAAATTCAGTAAAGTCATATTGTATAATTTGTTCTTTATCCAAGCCATCAACTGCTATATTGCCCTGCCTAGCAGCCGGTCAAAGCTCTCCTGGTCAGCAGCAGAACAGGCTGTGCTGAGTGCGGCTTAGAGCCTACTGCATACTCAGACACTAGACCAAGCCTCAATTCTGTATACCAAAATACAACCCAAGGGCTGCCAGTTGCTACCACCTCTAAGGGAACACAATTCAGAATGGATACTCTGGCCCCATACAAGCCTATACTATGTTGCTTTACAGCGCACTACTTCTCTATACCCCATTCTCATCTAATTCGCCTTGGTGGTGTACGTTTGGTAGAGGACTGCCAAGTGCTGCTCTCCCAATCGCAGACGGTCACTTGCTTGCCAAGTGCTCAGAGCCCGCCTCTCTTTTCACATACTTCAGAAATCTGCCTTCTTCAAAAGCAAGTATCGAGGCCGTCGTGCAGTGAGGCCTCTCGCTTACTTATATTCTAGGACACTGCCAAGGCAATTCGGCCACTGGAATATGCAATCACTGTCGTGCCTGCAACTGTCGGTCGCCCGAAACACCAGATGTTCAGATATATACACGTATTGCAGCACCAATCGTACACAGCTCCGACGACACTTGGGTCATGGCGTTTTGTGGACACGGCTATGTCGTGCCGTGCTATGCCTGCCCAGGATCCCTTCGGTGTCGTGGCGACGGATGCTACAGAGAACTCTAGGCAGACGTTTTGGTGACTCTATGGTATGTTTGCTCAGTATGCCCGTCTACCACCTCCTCACTGTAGGAAAAATCCCACGGGCTGACAACCTACCTGGGTACCCCGATGTCGTGTCTGCCTTGCCTTGCGCTGCTCTGTCCTGTCTCGCCTCATTGTGATTTTGCTGCACGACTTGCGCTGCCAGCTCAGAGCTTATAGACGGACAAACAAGAACAGTCAAGTGCCTTCTACTGCACTCCATATTTGCATCTTTGAAAAAAAAAAGATTTGTATGCTCGCTTGGGTAGAGTGAGGGTGGTATTCCGCCTGCTGTGGCCGACATGTGCAGAGTTGTGCCCAACAGCCTCCCCCTCTCGCTCTCTCTGTTTGGAACTCTGACCGCATCGCTTCATGGCTCGTCTCGATTGCACGCCCATAGCCTAATACGGAGAAGACAGCCTGCCTTTCCCTTGCGTCTTGAACTTTCCCCGCCCACCAGCCCTGGAATTTCCTTTCACTGCTAGTTGTCTTGTTTTTTTTTCGCCTAGCTGGCTCTTTGTTCTGTAGTTCCCCCTCTTCGCTTGATACTCTCGTTTTTTATTTGCTAATTTTGAGTACCTAACAAGACACCTTGACGCCAATGTCTTGCTATTAGTGCTGGTGGGCTGTTTTCTTTCAGGAGAAAAGCCTGTTTTCATTTCAATCCACCACCGGGTATCACGGCTCCAGGCCAACATGACCTGTGCAGAGCTCACTGCCTTATATTTTGGGGCCTACCGGCGCGGAACTTGTTGCTACTACTCTCCCAGCTCATGTCCAAAGTGCCCTGTCTCTAGTAGCTTCTCTAAAAATACTATTTCGCGTTATAATTAACTCATATTGAGAACATGTCCCCAAAAGTCGCTATCGCCAAGACAAACTAGGGTTGAGCATATTTTAGGGTTGTTCCCCAGATGACACAGTGCGAGATTGCTGCCTGATAATTGCCTACTGTATTGCCAGCTGTCCTCAGCATTCTCTGCCAACTGGCAGTACCTAGAGCTTTCTTACGTAGCTTCACTCTAGGCTCAACTGCATCTGTAGCTACAAGTGCCCCTCCTCCAGGCTTGTTTGCATGATCACCACAACAGCCTTGTGGTCTCAGCCTTGCCGGTTTTAACACTGTTGAGCCCAGAAAGATGAATTCATCAAGTTCATTAGAAAGCTATTTTGCTACCGCCCAAGAAAAAGGGCGTCTTGTTGTCAATGGTGAGTTATACTATTCGGACTACTTGGTGTTGGCTTTACATGAAGCAAATGACACAATGTCTGCCTGCGATACACTATGGACGATTGTTATATTTTTCTTTTTCTTTCTTCATCATTTTCTAACACTTACATTAGAAACGCCCAAGATTGAGCTGGAGAGCTACATCGCAAACTATATCGGTATTTGTTTCCTGAGCCTGATTACATGGCCAGTACTCTAACTATGTCCCTTATAGGTCGCAGTCGCTTTACAAGGCTATACCATATAGGATGCACTAGTCCTATCCTCTGCGTCGAGGCGCTTAAGCTTGCCATTGCCGAAGCCAAAGGCGGTTTCGACGTCGGGCGCTACCGCGACGCCGTCAAGACTCTCGCCCAGGTGGCACCAAATGATGCCGAGGCTGTCGAGGATGCTGAGTGGGTTGCCCAGACAACTCGCAAAGTTTCTGAAGCCACAACTCTGTTATCTGAAGATCTCAAAAAGTATCGGCGAAGCCTTATTGCAGAGTGCATACGCGTGAGCACCCCGGTGTATCATCAAGTCTAGGCAAACAGAGGCTAACTCTCCTTCATAAAGCTCGGTTATACTGACCTCGGCAAACACTACGAGAAAATCGGAAAGCTTTCCCTTGCGCTCGAACACTATCGCCAAATCCAACGCGAGGGCTTGACTCCCCTTCACCTAGTTGAGATACACTCTATGATTGTTCGTGTGGCCTTTGAGGCCAAGGACTGGCAGATGGCCCTAAACAATCTCAGCAAGATGTACGATCACATCAGCTTCATCGAAGAGGACGACATTGAACGCCTTTCAGCCCTCTTTGTTTGCCAGGGAATAGCGCATATGAACAAGGGAGAATGGCGCGAAGCTTGCAACTCATTCTTGTCAGTGAGTCCGACGCCCAAATCCGCGCCATATAACGAGTTTGCCTCGCCGAACGACATTGCCGTGTTTGGAAGCCTATTAGCCCTAGCCACCATGGAACGAAGCGATCTTCAGGAAAAGGTTCTGGGGAACCCAACATTTCGCACGCTTTTGGCAGTTGAGCCTGTCCTTCGCAAGGCCATTGGTGCCTACGTGTCGGGCAGATACAGTTCATGTTTGTCGATTCTCGAATCAAACCGCTCCGATTACCTTCTCGACATTTATCTGAGCTCATCCGTTAATGGACTTTACCGAGAGATTCGATCAAAGTGCATAAGAGAGTACTGCAAGCCGTTTTCTACCGTGACGATTCGCCACCTGGATGAGGTCTTTGGGTTTGGAAACGAGCCCATGATTGACGAGATCAAGTCTCTGATTGCGAGCGGTCAGCTTCAGGCACACATCAACACAATCGACGGCGTGAGTAGAGAACTCCCTTTTCAGGGCCGAGGCCTGTTGCTAATGAACTACAGATTGTCACGACATTCCCTAAGCCCACCAGTGTCGATGTGCTCTACCGTACAGTCAGCCGTGTCATGGAATTTGAAGACAACCTTCGCAGCTCTCTACGCCAGATGGGCCTCATCCTGTCCAACCTGGACAGCTCAACCGCAGATAAAACAAGATCCTTCAACTCTGCTGCCATTGCTGCGACTGTCTCGGCATCTACTGGCTCTGGGTCTTCAGATAGAGTGACTGAAGAGTCAACTCAGGCGACGAAAGCGGAGTCCATCAGTAGCGGTGGTGGCGGTTCAGTCGATGTGGACATGACTGATTGAGCTGGTATTGGACAAACGGCGGGGTTTACTAGGCCATGGTTTAACGAATTGTGCACACTCTAGAGTTATCAAACTAGGTAAATGCTTATTGTAAAGCCACCGCATCTTTTCCAAACTGGCGGGCGCGCGTCTACACACACATATATAGTATCTGATAACGTAGTCTTGAACAAAATCCTGGGGCAATGGCGCAGTTGGGAGCGCGTTAGACTGAAGCGCACTTCAGTGGTTCTGTTTTCTAAAGGTCACTGGTTCAATCCCGGTTTGCCCCATTTGAGCTCTCTCTTTGAGCTCTCTACTCCTCGGTCTTGTGGTCTAGTGGTATGATTCTCGCTTAGGGCTCACCCTAAAGCACAGCTTGCGAGAGGTCCCGTGTTCGATCCACGGCAAGACCCGCTATATCTTTTTGCCGGGCCACTGCTCCGATCACTGCTCCGATCCGGAGGCATGATGAAAGAACGGAGCTGGATATTGACTAAAGCGAGCGGCGATATCCTTGATACGGATACATGCATAATATGGGGGAGAATCCCTCTAGCCAGACCCGCTAATCCTAAGACCCCGCTTAACATCCTTTAGCGCACAGGCTTCACATATTTGGAGCCAAATCCGCTTAGCTTCATTTTTTTACTGGGCAGCTCGCTGCTTAATGCTCACAAAATAGAGACGCAAAACAATCACTTGATCCATCATCATACAAAACACAAGCACAAGCATAATACGCCAGTTGGGGTCGGCCAATTTTGGAGAGCAATTCGTGGCATTTTGTTTCTCGTTCTTTTTCCCTCCTTTTCTGCTTTGTTTCTTCTCAAGAGCTTCGCAAGGCAATGAGCTACGGCAGCGCTTTGGTCTTGTTTTGATTTCGCAATGCATCGCTTCCAAGCGGCCAGGGCTCTTCGTCTGCCCGGCAAGGCCCAGCTTCAGTTCCAGCTTCAGCCTTTACCGCTGCCTCATCTTCTTCACGTCCAGGTTCCGCAATCCTTTCCCGCAATCCAGCAGCAGATCCGCCACGCCTCAGCAACCTCTTCGCAGGCACAGCCGGCTTCGTCGGCGTCAGCAGTCGCAACACATGGGACGATTGATATCGACCACAACATTGGAGCGCAACTTCAACGCAGAGGCAGAGAGGCCAACGGGCCACTGCGGCCTCAAAAGAGCACGAAATGGACAAACTACGCGGGTCGGCAGCCGCCTCGCCAGGCCAACGACAATCGACCGATCTCGAGAAATCAGCAACATGCCCCGCGACAGTTTAACCATCAAGACCCCCGCCAAAACGACAGGCCAGAAAATCAGCACTCGAATAGAAAGTCTTTGAGTAGCAGTGACTCCAAAAAATACCCTACTAGCAACGGAACGAACTACAAACACAAACATACCGTGCGTAGAATCCCCGAAACATGGCCATTTCTCAGCTCCTATGAACTCCCAGTTGCCTCAAAGCCAAAGGATGTGCAGCTCGACTGGGCAATCAAAATGCTCAAGTCAAAGCAGCCTTCCTCGCATATGCTGGACTTGACGGGTCAATTCAAATGGGTTGAGCGCAACATTGTGCCGCTGGAAAAGAGCGTGCGTCAGAGCCCAGAGCTGTACAAGCACACTAAGCAGTTGCTCGCCAACATCTACGCCGCCAAGCGGCAGGATCCGCTGAGCTACTCCCTACCGTCTCTAACGCAGCTCTTCCAGCTGCAGTGCACCATTGACATGATGGGCGACGTCAATGAACTCTTTGAGATCGCCATTATCCAGGCCACTATGGTCATGCAAATGGTTGTCGACATGGCGAAATATCCCGAAAGAACTAGCGAGTTCGAGATGCTAATGCGTGACGCCATCTTTACCGATCAAGACGCCTTCTGGAAATTTGTCTTTACGAAGCCGTCACTAGCTGGAGTCCCCAACACCTCGCAGTTTGTTGAGTTCCCGGAAGTCGAGCCAACACGTCTGGCTATTCTGAAGGCAGAGGGCGTGGATCTCAAAAAGGTTACCGAGATGCTTTTACCCTGGCACAATCCGACAGCTGTGCCACAACTATCGGCCGCGCTTGTCAGCTGGTATCTCATATTCTCGCTGTGCAACGCAACGGTCAAGTCTGCTGAGAACTGCTTTGTGGTGATTCGCCAGATGTTTGACAAAGTGTTTGCCAGCTTGCAAGTCAGCGACAAGGATATTTCAGGCATTCTAGCCAAGCATCCGCAGCTGATTTCCAACTTGCGTGAGCTTGCCATTACCTTTTCGGGCAAAGGCAAGCCAGAAGCGGTTACCACTGCTCGGCTTTTGAATTCGTTTCACGAGCAGCTGTCTAAAGCCTACAAATCACGTAATATTGCACGCTGTCAGCAGCTCCTGTGTGAGTTTCCCGGGGCTTGTGCCGTGGGAAAGGATGTGACATCCGAGGAACGTGAGCTGCAAGCAGACACCTTCAATTATCTAGTCTTTGTGTTTTGCGCTCTACGATGCGATGCCCACGTCGACATGACGCTCAGCGCCATGGCTTCGCATGGCTTTGCCGTCGACAGCAAAACTTACACATCCATGATTTCGGGATGGCGTGAGACGCGTGAGGTGCACAAAATTGCCGCGCTGTGGAAGATGCTCAACGACCGTAAAACACCTCTTGATGACATTGTCTGGTCCGCGCGCATTGCTGCCTACGAACGACACGGAATGATACGTGAGGCTGTCCAGGCTCTCTTTGAAATGGACGCCATCTACAACGCGGCGCCAGAAGGCCAGCGGGGAAGCTTTGCCGTAGCTCCCACCATCAAGGTGGTCAACCCGGTGCTCACTGGGCTGTTTCGCCGGCGCGACGTCGACGGTGTGCGGCAGATTCTCGCGTGGGCGGAAAAGCGCAACATTGATCTGGACCTCACCACGTACAATATCCTGCTGGAAGGCATGCTCAAGTGCGGCCTGGATTCAGAGGCACCGCTTCTTCTGGAGGCGATGCGCAACCACGACATCGACCCGGATATTGCTACATACACAATTCTCTTAGAAAACGCTCTAACCAACCAGACGTCGGGGGCCACGGCCAAAGAGCAAATTTCTGCAGTCTTGGACGCCTTTTCGACTTTTGAGCAGTCGGATATCGACATGCAGAGTGCTACGTATGCCAAGATGCTACACATTGTGCTCAAGAGCGATAAAATTTCCGCCAGCCTCAAGGCCAACGAGGACAAACAGCTCGGCGCCACCAATTCCGCCAGCAGCCACCGCGGAAACCCTGCAGCACAAGTCATCCTGGAGCACATGAGCGCGCATAACGTGCCGCTGACGACACACATCTACACAATCCTCGTCGAGCACTACTTTGCGCACGGCGCTGGCAATGCTGTCCACGCGCTCATCCAAGACTGGCACCTAGCCACGTCGCTCATGGACCCCGTCTTTTGGGAGGTGGTTATCAGCGGATTTGCGCGGCTGCGCTCGGCCAAGATGACGGACTACTACATGGCCGTGTTTCGGAAGCTGTGGCCGCACGGCCGCATGGCCATGGGTGCGCAGGCCGATGTGCTCCTATTTTACCTAAGCGAGGGGCGCGATGACGAGGCGGTGCGCATGGTGACGCTGGAAATGGAACATGCCAAGTCGACGCAGGTGCATGCGACGGATCGGTACTGGAGTCACCGGTTCTGGTATGCGGCGCGAGACAATCTAGGCATGTGGATGGGGTAAGGGGGCGAAAGCAAGAGACCAAGACGTGAAAGGAGAATGAGAAAGAAGAAGAAAGGACAACAGAAATCAACCACCAGAAACCAACGAGCCAGATATATCGGGCCAAGTAAAGTAACAGTTAGCATAATTCTTTTTTGTTTCAGCAGTCAAATTGGTTCGGTTTATATAGCAGATAGCAACCTCAACTTCAATGTACAGTACAACTTCAAGAGCCATTGTCATTTGATTCTAAAAAGAATTGGCCAAATACAACAGTCTGATATTATGTGGTCATAACCACCCCC
>JACYXV010000470.1:0-14164 GCA_016859225.1 Thielaviopsis cerberus | reverse complement strand
CCTCCAGCATCTGCGGATACAAGTCGCTGGCGCGCGCGCTGGTAAACGCGCTAAGCAGATTCATATTCTCAGCCGGCGACAGCTTCCAGCGCTTCATGCGATGCAACCATGCCAGCAGTGTCGCCGGACACGGCTGGTTCATGGCGTTGTAGTGGATCTGGACCGTCTCGATACACAGCCAGAAAATGCAGCGGCCTTGCGCCGTCTTGAACTGGTCGTTGCCGCGCGCCGCAAGCAGCGACAGCAGCCCAATCTGGTGAATGCGCCAGCTGTTTTCCTGGCGCGGCGGCCACGTGATGGATCCTGCAGGACTTCGTACGCGCCCATCATCCACACGGCCACAATCGTGGAGTCCTTGATGGCAAGCTTTGGCTGCGAAATGGCGTTGCGCACGGCATCGAGGCACATGCCGCGCACGTGTGCTTCTTCCAAGGCCGATGGCGGCAGCATGCGCCGGTTGACCAGGTATCCGCGCGCCAGCATGACTGTCGACAGTGACAGCGGGCTGTTTTGTCGCACGCTGTCCATTAGCGGCTCCAGCGCCGACACCCACGGATAGCACTCAATGACTACACGGTGCGAGTGCGAGCGCCAATCGTGCGGCAGGCCGTACAGTGTCTTTGTCGATGTGGAGGTAATGGCTGTGCGGGCGTCGTCAGACTCCGAGTCTGACGATGACGACGACTGGGTGCTCAGCAAGCGCCCGCTCTTGGCGACGTCGGCGTCAGCAAACTGGTGTTGTTTGTGCGGCGGCACAGCACCGGTAGTCTTGAGTTTGATAGTGTCGGTGTTGCTGTGGCGGAAGCGCAGTTCTGCCTGGTCGCGGTAGCCGGGGCAGACTAGGTCGTATTTGGAGCAGCGGATACATCCTGGGCGGCGCAAGTCACACTTCTTAGTCAGCGGCTGTAGACGGATGAAGGGAGAGGGACGGTGTTTAAGAGGGAAGCCGAGAAACTTACCTTGACCCGCCGCCGCCGGCACTCATGACATGCCAAGCTGGGTTTCCCCGTATTGGGCATTGTGCGCCGGGATTTACAGCCGTTAATCAGTCCCGGGGAGGCCCCACAGCTCGGTGAATCGGAGGAGACCGATCCTCACCGACACCGCTCACAGACGGGAGAGCGATAGAGTGAGTCAGGCCTCAGAGATGAGAGCTTAGACCACCTAGTGGCTAGCCAGACACCCGGAGAATAAGCCGAGAAAAGCAGCGGAATGCTGCTGACAACGGTAGTATTAAAGGTGACTTGATTAATTCACTAAATGATTAAATAAATGGCGATAAATGATTGGTGAGCCAACTCAACCAAAGGCAGATGCAGGAAAAAGAGAACAGGATTGACTTTCAATCGGACAATCGATCAAGAAGGAAATCCATGCGAGCTTTGCTGGGTGGACTGCAGCTTTGGCTGTGGGTCAGTTGCAACTTGGGGGTCTGCAGCCTTACTTTTTACAGGCCTGTTCTAGAGGCCGAAGCCTGTAATCCAGGCCTACAGCTTGGGATTGATCAAGGCCCCCCGTGTGCGCCTAACCCTGCCACAACCCTAGCATTCTGATTGGCAAACAACCTCCCGCCCCGGTTGTGTTCGTGTTCCGGTAGTTTGGAGCTCATCCTGGCCCATCCGACCTTAGCACCCGATCTCGGGCCCCGGCCTCACAAAGCCAGCCCTACAAAGATCTGCACTACAGGCTCCATTGCTTTGTTTGTGCGACCAGCTGATACTCTGGTACTGACAGCTGTCGCATCTGTGCTGACAGCTGTAGTCTGTGTACTGCCAGCTGTCGCATCTGTGCTGACAGCTGTAGTCTGTGTACTGCCAGCTGTCACCTACAAAGTCGCACAAAAGATAGGGTTAAGGGTTACACTCACGAGAGTTATGCCATTCGCACGCCATCTCGCGACAACTTGAAAGACGTAATGAGATAAGCTTTCTGCCAACAGTATAAGCTTCTTTGAGGCAAATCAAGCTTCTACTTTTGTAGAGCCAATCTCGCAATTCAGGTGAAAAATTAAGCATGGCGAAATTGTTAGATAGCAGCACATCACGACATTGAAGGCGTAAACGGCGAGTTTCTGCTCTTGTCACATAGATGCTAGCATAGAGTGAGGTATTTATGTAGCTGATATTATTGCTTGTAGCTGTAGGAATGCAATAGACGGATATAAAAGCAAGTAAGCATATAAAGGACCAGACAGACCCAACAGCCACTAGACTCCCCCTCACGCCTCAGCTCAACTCTTCATCCAGCCATGCCCACCATCATTTTCTCTCCACCATGGCCGTCTGTCCGGCCAGACTATCCCTCGTCCTCCTCTGACACCAACCTCGACACCAACCCTGATAAAAAACCTACTACTACTGTTACCGACGCCGAAATCCCACCCCTTGGCGTACCCCACAAAGAGAAGCGCTTCTGGTGGCAACGTACCAAGCACTACGACCCGACCGCCATCGCCACGCTGCCGTCTGTCTTTGACGATCCAAAAACCGCAGAGCTCTACAAGCCCCGTGATGACTGGGAGAACCTACACCGTTTCGACCCCAAGGCGCGCTGGTCGTGGGGCGAGGAGCACAAGCTGATTCGTAAGATTGACGTGCGCATCATGGTGTTTGCGTGCACCATGTTTATGGCGCTGGAGCTAGACCGTGCAAACATTGCGCAGGCTGTGAGCGACAACATGTTGCCCGACCTGGGCATGACAACCGACGGTACGTGTTACAGACGGTGCAAGCCGGTATGGGCGCTTGCTAACAGTGGTAGATTATAATCTCGGCAACACCGTGTTCAAGCTGGCGTTTCTCTGCGCTGAGCTGCCGTCGCAGCTTGTCAGCAAGTGGGTTGGCCCAGACCGCTGGATCCCTATGCAAATCTCGCTGTGGAGTCTAGTAGCTTCGTCGCAGTTCTGGCTGAGCGGGCGGACGTCGTTTCTGGTGACGCGTGCGCTTCTGGGTGTCTTGCAGGGCGGGTTCATCCCCGATGTATGTCTTCCCTATCTGTTATGCAATCTGTCTGTTGCGTCTGTGCAACTAGCTGCTAACATCCCAAAAGGTCATTCTCTACCTCTCCTACTTTTATAAGCACCACGAACTATCCCTACGCCTCGGCTTTTTCTGGACATCCATGTCTATAGCCGACATTATTGCCGGGCTGCTCGCCGCTGGCATCCTCAACCTGCGTGGCCACGCCGGTTACGCCGGCTGGCGCTGGCTGTTTCTCATCGACGGCCTGCTAACCCTAACGATTGGCTTGCTAGCCTTTGGTTTGATGCCGCCGTCGCCTACACAGACGGCTAACTGGTTCCGCGGCCGCAACGGCTGGTTTACGGCGCGCGAGGAAACCATCATCGTCAACCGTGTAATCCGCGATGACCCCAGTAAAGGCGACATGCACAACCGGCAGCCAATTACGCCGGCGCTGTTGTGGCAAAGCATGCGCGACTACGACCTGTGGCCACTGTACGTGCTGGGTCTGATTTTCGGCATCGGCCCAACGCCGCCAACGCAGTATCTCACGCTGATTCTCAAGAGTCTGGGCTTCGATACTTTCCATACAAATCTGTTGAGTATCCCGAGCACCGTGCTACACATCTTTACGCTGCTGGGCTTAACGTACGGCGCCGAGGTCTGGGGCGAGTTAAGCCTGACTACCATGTTTTCACAGGTTTGGGTTTTGCCGTTTCTCATATTCATGGCTACGCACGACTTGACAAGTATCAACAAGTGGACAGCGTGGGGGATCCTTACGATTCTGCTGGCCTATCCGTACCGTATGTTTTCCATTAACCCTTATCCAGACCCTTACTAACAACCCTCAAGCCCATGCCCTGCAAGTCGGCTGGAACTCGCGCAACTCCAACACGGTGCGCTCGCGTACCGTCTCGGCTGCCATCTACAACATGTCAGTCCAAGCCTCGGGCATCATCTCGTCCAATATTTACCGCAAAGATGACGCGCCGGCGTATCGCCGCGGAAACCGGCAGCTGGCCATCATCACGGGATGCAATATCGCCATCTACATCCTGACTAAGCTATACTACATCTGGCGGAACAAATCGAGAGATGCGCGCTGGAATGCCATGACGCCAGAGCAGAGAGAAGAATACTTGAAGACAACGACAGATGAGGGTAATAAGCGGTTGGACTTTCGCTTTGCGCACTAAAGGTGTAGGCGTAGCTAGAGTAGACCCTAGGGTTAGCACAGACCATATTGACTTGTCCATGGCAGAGAATTTCTTTCTCCTCAGTTACTGCTGTTTTCTCAACTTGTTTATTGTTGCTCGTGCCCTTTCTCTTTGTCCATCTCTTCCATCAGCCTTGACCGCCTTCTCGATTTTTATCAGAAAGAAACAGCGGTAGCCAGCCACTGGATTACTTACTGTGCTCTTAGGGCTAATGGCTATGGCTAATGGCGGAATATAGTGGCCAACTCACACCCAATTGAACCGCCATCCCTGCAGCCAGCATCGCATCGCATCGCATCGCATCGCATCACATTGCGTCTTTTGTCTTTATTGACCCTGGCAGTAACAAAGTTACCCCTGGCTCGTCCCCCCCCCCGGCCCTCAAGTGCTTATTCTCTGTTGACCCTAGCTTGGGCCTCTTCTTTTTCTCTTCCTTCTCCCCTCTATTCATCTCCATTGTATTCATCATCATCATTACCATCACCTTCTCTATAGCCACAAAACAACGGCCATTTGAGAACACCCTCACCGAGATGGAGCCCTCCAGCCCCACCCCCAGCTCGGCCTCGGCCTCTACCGACTCTCTCTCCTCTGTATCCACTACCAGCCTCGTCTTTGAGCACATTGCTGAGCACAACAAAGTCAAGGCTGCCGCCGCCGCCCGCGCCCATGCCCGCGCCCGCTCCCTCGAGAAATCAAACTACCACGACGACGACGACGACTTCGATCCAGATCTTGAGACTGCTCGCTTCCTACCCCA
Organism: Thielaviopsis cerberus; assembly: GCA_016859225.1. Classification (NCBI taxonomy): domain Eukaryota; kingdom Fungi; phylum Ascomycota; class Sordariomycetes; order Microascales; family Ceratocystidaceae; genus Thielaviopsis; species Thielaviopsis cerberus. Next base: position 9,224 of record JACYXV010000470.1, on the reverse strand, counting down.
TGCGCCGCCCGCCCATCGCCGCAGCCTGCGCCAGTTGTTCAACATTGGCGCTGCGGCTGCCGTCGTGCTGTTTGTGCTGAGCATTTTTGCCCTCGTCTACAAGGGCTCTGATGCTACGCGCCAGCGTCATCTGGTGGGAAACCCTGTCACCCTAGACTCGGTGCTCGAGGGCGAATGGAGCCCCAAGTCGCACGCCATTAGCTGGGTGGCCGTCCCGGCGGCGAGGACGGCCTGTTGATGGAGCAGGCGGCTCAAGGCAAGGACTTTTTGGTGGTTGAGGACGTGCAGTCGAGCAACTCGTCAGCCATGGCCAACGACGAGAAGCGCGACCATGACGCTACATCGCGCACTCTCATCAAGAGCCCACTGCTGTCGTACAAGGACACCATCATCACCCCGCAATACACCGTGCCCAGCAACGACCTAACCAAGGTGCTGGTGGCTAGCAAAGTGGTGCGCACTTGGCGCCACTCGTTCTCCGCCGTCTACTGGATCGTCGATGTAGCCACCCAGGTCGTCGAGCCTCTGGTGCCCAACGAGCCCACCGCCGTCATCCAGCTGGCCACCTGGAGCCCCACCAACCACGCCATCGCCTACACCCGCGACAACAACCTGTACATTCGCTCGCTGCACCCATCGGCCACCGACCCCGTCACCCAGGTCACCAAGGACGGCGGTCGCGAGTACTTTTACGGTATCCCCGACTGGGTGTACGAGGAGGAGGTGTTTTCCGGCCGCAGCGCCACGTGGTGGAGTGCTGATGGCAAGTTTGTGGCGTTTTTGCGTACAAACGAGTCGGGCGTGCCAGAGTACCCGGTGGACTACTATGTCAAGCGGCCGAGTGGTCCGGGTGCGCCGGGCGATGAGTTGTACCCTGACGTGCGCCAGATCAAGTACCCCAAGGCGGGCGCGCACAACCCCGTGGTTGATCTTCTTTTCTGTGAGTTTCTGGCCCTTTTCTCTCGTTTTTCTTGGCTCTTGTCTCGCCAGCCTATCTAGTCTAGCCTCTTTTACGCCGTGCTAACAACCAATCCAGACTCTGTCGAAAAAGGAGACGTCTTTTCTGTCAAAACTCAGGGCGGATTCCCTGACAACGACCGCTTGATCACTACGGTTCTTTGGGCAGGAGAAAAGGTCCTCGTCAAGGAGACCAACCGCATCAGCGACATTATGCACGTTGTCCTCGTTGATGTGGCCGCCCGTACCGCCAAGACTATCCAGAATATCAATGTCGGCGAGATCGACGGTGGCTGGTTTGAGATCAACACCAACACCAAATACATTCCTGCCGACCCCAACAACGGCCGGCCATCTGACGGATACATTGACACCGTCATCTACGAAAACCACGACCACCTGGCCTACTTTACGCCCATGGACAACCCCACACCCATTATGCTGACCAAGGGTGACTGGGAAGTTGTCAACGCCCCGTCGGCTGTCGACATCAAGAACAACCTGGTGTACTTTGTCGCCACTAAGGAATCGTCTATCCAGCGCCACGTCTACTCGGTCAAGCTGGACGGCTCGGCTTTGACACCGCTGACGGACACGTCGACTGAGGGATACTACGATGTATCATTTTCCAAGGGCGCTGGCTTTGCCCTGCTCAGCTACCGCGGCCCCGATATCCCGTGGCAAAAGGTTATTTCCACGCCTAGCAACCCCATCAACTACTCGCTTCTTATCGAGGACAACGCGGCGCTCGCCGCCAAGACCAAAAAGACGGACCTGCCCACTCTCGTGTACGGTACCATTGCCGTTGACAACGTCTTGCTCAACTACGTCGAGCGTCGCCCACCCAACTTCAACCCCGCCAAAAAGTACCCTGTGCTGTTCCAGCAGTATTCAGGCCCCGGCTCACAGTCGGTGCACAAGCGCTTTGCCGTGGATTTCCAGGCCTACGTCGCCTCGTACTTGGGCTACCTATGCGTGACAGTTGACGGCCGCGGCACCGGCTTCATTGGCCGCAAGGCACGTGTGATTGTGCGCGGCCAGCTGGGCGTGTGGGAGTCGCACGACCAAATCGCTGCGGCCAAGCACTGGGCCGGCCTGCCGTACGTGGACGCGTCGCGGCTGGCCATTTGGGGCTGGTCGTTTGGCGGGTTCAACACGCTCAAGACGCTAGAGACTGACGCTGGCCGCACGTTCAAGTACGGTATGGCGGTGGCGCCCGTGACGGACTGGAAGTTTTATGACTCGGTTTACACGGAGCGCTATATGCGCACGCCGCAAGAGAACGAAGCCGGCTATGCGCGCAGCGCTGTCAACAATGCCACGGCCCTCGGCGAGAATGTGCGCTTCCTAGTGATGCACGGCACAGGCGACGACAATGTGCACGTGCAAAACACGCTGACGCTTCTGGACAAGCTAGACTTGGGCGATGTGGAGAACTATGATGTGCACGTGTTCCCCGACAGCGACCACGGCATTTACTTTCACAATGCGAATCGCATCGTGTACGACAAGTTGAGCAGTTGGCTGATTAACGCGTTTAACGGCGAGTGGCTCAAGATTCAGAATCCAGTGCCGATTGTAGAGCGGCGAATGGTTCATTAGAGCGCAAGCTAGTTTGTTGGAAAGGAGAAGTGGCCCATTGGAGGTGCGTTAGAAGGGGGACTGGCCCATTGGAGGGGGGCCAAGTTCATCAGAGGGGACCGGCCCGTTATAGGGGGACCAAGGTTCGTTAGAGGGGACCGGCCCATTATAGGGAGACCGGCCCGTTATAGGGGGACCGGCCCATAGGGATCGGTCCGTTGGATGGAAACCGGCTCATTAAAGAGAAGGGTTTACTGTACATTTACATTTAGGTTATAATTTCATGTTTGATGATTTGTTTTGCTCAATACCCAGATCAACGTCAGAGTGAGACATGTCTTTAATAGGGTTACATGCGTAACCCTGGACAAAGCTCCCAAGCTCTACCTTGGTTGGTTTACTTCCACATGGGGAAGTTTGTTTCTTTCAGCCTGCGCTATGCTGATTTGATTCGAGTTCCAGGGGCTGGAAGAGATGCAGGAGAACTAACAAGTCAATGCGAAATCCATGCAATGCAACCTATCTACGCTTTCTGGAATCCAAGAGACACGCTGCTCAGCCACACCGAAAAGCTATTGCACGTGATTCGACACGTGACACGACACATCCGCCACAGTTTGCAGCTGTACGACTCGGTAACCCGAACAGAGCCAGGCAGACAAGTTTGGGAGCTGTCAAAAGCCACGCTAGCCGGTTTGTATGCTTGCCACATGTAGATGGCGGGTCAGTTGATGGGATGGGAGATGGGTGTTTTTTGCAGTAGATATTCATGCTGTTTGAGCAGACAATTGAAAGGCTGTTTGTAAGAAATGCAGGGGCTTTGTATGCTGTCAACACGCTTGCTTGCACTGAGCGCAGCGCACCGAAACAATTACAGAGGCCACAAACTTGTGTGGCCAATTGGCAAACAAAACATAACAGAAAACACGGTGACCTATGCTAAACACTTACGGAAAGAGCCAATATTGATTGACCTTGAGCTTTTTGTGCGCTGCAGAGTTTTCCTTTCTTCGGCTTTTATAGTGCTCAACCGGAAAGCCAAAACACGCTTGAATTGCATCTTCTGTGATCTAGAGCTTGCCTTTGCATGGCTATCTAGCTTAAACTCACTGAGCTAGACACCTAAACCTGGCCCGCATTGACCGAGCAAGCATCTGAGTCGACTGCTGGCTCGGCTCCATTCCATCCTCTCGCTCATTACAGCGCCCCCCCAAATTCGTTTTAGCTGGCTCTGGCTCCTTAGCTTGCTGGCCCTCTCTATTTGCTTCTATAGCTCTCGCTGGCCTATTCGCTCCAATCCTAATCTTGCCATCCTGCATCTCAATATACCTCACTTCTTCGCTTTGCTCACGTCACCACCAAGCCATTGACCTGGCTTACCGACTTTCTCTTCTCCTCATTTAGTTGTTCCCCAGCGCCGGCCTTCGACCCGTCGCGATTCTTTTTTTTTTTTTCATCTCCTACGGCCTGCTGTATTTGATCTGGGCGGCTTTTGCTAGCTCTTCCCCGATTCATCTCGCCACCTGTTCCCCTGGAGCTAGCTCTCCTCTTGACAACTCACAATCCAAACCGACCTGAACTGAATCGCCCGTTGCCGCCCGTGTCCACAGCCGTGCCAACTACCACTGCTGCTACTTATTCGATACTCTCAGCCTTGTCGCCTACAATTGACCGACGTCCCGTCTTTTTACTTCTTGCATCGCCAATTGCTTCTTATTCGCCCCGTCACCATGGCGCCTCTGCCCATTCGCTTCACCGAGCTGGTGCAGCTCACTAGCCTGGGCATCGACCCTTCCGCCATTACCTTTAATGCCTGCGTACGTTGCTTTTTCATTCGATTCCGTCATTGACTCTTTTATCCGTCTTGTTCGTCAGACTTGTGCGCTGCGTTGTCTCAACCAACACATCCCACCTTGTGATCTCAACCCTGGCTCGTCTTCCAGCCACACAACGCACCCCTCATCTGGAAACAAATTGCTAACTTTTGTCTTGTCTAGACACTCGAGTCCGATGCCTTTGTCTGCGTACGAGAAAAGAAGAACGAAGCCGCTCAGCCCGAAGTCGTCATCATCGACCTCAAGAATGGCAACAATGCCATCAGACGCCCCATCAAGGCCGACAGCGCCATCATGCACTGGTCAAAACAAGTCATTGCTCTCAAGGCCCAGTCCAGAACACTCCAGATCTTTGACCTTGGCCAAAAGGCCAAGATCAAGTCGGCCACCATGAACGAGGATGTGCAATACTGGAAGTGGATTAGCGATACCTCGCTGGGTCTGGTGACTGACACCTCGGTCTACCACTGGGACGTTTTTGACCCTAGCCAGGCTTCACCTGTCAAGATGTTTGAGCGTAATCCCAACCTTAGCGTGAGTTTTGTAAATCCCCTTGCTCTAAAGTTCCATAAGCTAACTCGACTCACAGGGCTGCCAAATCATCAACTACCGTGTCAATTCGGATGGCAAATGGATGGTTGTTGTTGGTATTTCGCAACAGCAGGGCCGTGTCGTCGGCTCTCTGCAGCTGTACTCCAAGGACCGTGGCATTAGCCAGGCCATTGAGGGTCACGCTGCCACCTTTGGCACTATTCAGCGCGACGGCTGCAGCTCCGAGACCAAGGTCTTTGCGTTTGCCGTTCGCACTGCTACGGGCGCCAAGTTGCACGTTGTTGAGATTGACCATGCCGAGAGCGATCCCGTTTTTGCCAAGAAGGCCGTCGACATGTTCTTCCCCCCCCGAGGCCACCAACGATTTCCCTGTCGCCATCCAGGTTTCGCAAAAGTACGGCATCATTTACATGGTTACCAAGTACGGTTTCATCCATTTGTACGACCTCGAGACGGGCAGCTGCCTGTTCATGAACCGTATTTCCAGCGAGACCATCTTCACCACGTGCCCCGAGACCGAGGGCGGAGGCATTGTCGGCATCAACCGCAAGGGTCAGGTGCTCTTTGTTACTGTGGATGAGACTAACATGGTTCCCTATCTGCTGCAAAACCCTGCCAACACCGAGATTGCCATCAAGTTGGCATCTCGTGGTGGCCTTGCTGGTGCTGACGACTTGTATGCCCGCCAGTTTGAGCAGCTCTTTAGCGCCGGCAACTACATGGAGGCTGCCAAGATTGCTGCCAACTCTCCGCGTGGCTTTCTGCGCACTCCCCAGACCATTGAAAAGTTCAAGCGCCTTCCTCCCAATGCCGGCCAAATGTCCTTTATCCTGCAATACTTTGGCCTTTTGCTAGACAAGGGCGGACTCAACACTCACGAAACTTTGGAACTTGCCCAGCCCGTGCTGGCCCAGAACCGCAAGGCCCTCTTGGAAAAGTGGCTGAGCGAGGGCAAGCTGGACTGCTCTGAGCAGCTGGGTGACTTGGTCCGCCCGCACGATCTCAACATGGCGTTGGGAATTTACGTCAAGGCCAATGTCCCCTACAAGGTTGTCGCCGCCTTTGCCGAGACTGGCCAGTTTGACAAGATTATTCCCTACAGCGCCAAGGTCGGCTTCACTCCCGATTACATTCAGCTTCTGCAGCACATTGTCCGTGTGAACCCTGAAAAGGGTGCCGAGTTTGCTACTTCGTTGGCTAACAACGAGGGTGGTTCACTGGTTGACCTGGACCGTGTTGTCGATATTTTCCAGTCGCAAGGCATGATTCAGCAAGGCACTGCTTTCCTGCTTGATGCTCTCAAGGATAACAGCCCTGAGCACGGCCACCTGCAGACTCGCCTGCTGGAGATGAACTTGGTCCAGGCCCCTCAGGTCGCTGACGCTATTCTGGGTAATGACATGTTTACCCACTTTGACAAGGCCCGCATCGCTACTCTGTGCGAGCAGGCAGGCCTGTCCCAGCGCGCCCTGGAACTTTACGAGGACCCCGAGGCTGTCAAGCGCGTTGTCATTAACATTGCCGGCACCCCCAACTTTAACCTTGACTGGCTGACTACCTTTTTCGGCAAGCTGTCGGTTGAACAATCTCTAAGCTGCCTCGATGCTATGATGAAGCACAACATTCGTCAGAACCTGCAGGCTGTTGTCCAAGTTGCCACCAAGTACTCGGATCTCCTGGGCCCCGTTCACCTGATTGATTTGTTCGAGAAATACAAGACTGCCGAGGGTCTCTTCTACTACCTGGGTAGCATTGTCAACCTTTCGGAAGAGCCTGATGTTCACTTCAAGTACATTGAGGCCGCCACCAAGATGGGCCAGCTCAACGAGGTCGAGCGCATTTGCCGTGACAGCAATTACTACAACCCCGAAAAGGTCAAGAACTTCCTCAAGGAGGCCAAGCTCACTGAGCAGCTGCCGCTGATTATTGTCTGCGACCGCTTTGGCTTTGTTCACGATTTGGTTCTGTACTTGTACCAGAACCGCCAGTTCCAGGCTATTGAGGCCTATGTCCAGCGTGTCAATGCCGCCCGTACTCCCGAGGTTATCGGCGGTCTGCTGGATGTTGACTGTGACGAGGACGTTATCAAGAAGCTGCTGGCTACTGTCAACCCTGCGTCGATTCCCATTGACCAGCTGGTTGACGAAGTTGAGAAGCGCAACCGCCTCAAAATTCTGCTGCCCTTCCTCGAGGCTACTCTGGCTGCCGGAAGCCAGCAGCAGGCTCTGTACAACGCGTTGGCCAAGATTTACATTGACTCCAACAACGATCCCGAGCGCTTCCTTAAGGAGAATGACCAGTACGATTCGCTCGTTGTTGGTAAGTACTGTGAGAAGCGTGACCCCCAGCTTGCGTACATTGCCTACTCCAAGGGCCAGAACGACCTGGAGCTTGTCAACATCACCAACGAAAACTCAATGTACCGTGCACAGGCCCGCTACCTGCTGGAGCGCGCCGACCGTGAGCTGTGGAAGTTTGTCCTGAGCGAGAACAATGTTCACCGCCGCTTTGTTGTTGACCAGGTCATTTCGACTGCCGTCCCCGAGTCTACCGATCCCGCCAAGGTTTCCGAGGCTGTTGCCGCTTTCCTTGAGTGCGATTTGCCTCTGGAGCTGATTGAGCTTCTGGAGAAGATTGTTCTGGAGCCCTCGCCGTTTAGCGATAACCAGAACCTCCAGAACCTGCTCATGTTCACTGCGGCCAAGGCCGACAAGGCTCGTGTCATGGACTACATCCACAAGCTGGATGGCTTCAGCGCTCCCGATATTGCCACTGCCTGCATTGACGTGGGTCTGCACGAGGAGGCTTTTGAGATTTACAAGAAGACTGGTGACAAGCTGGCTGCCGTCAATGTTCTTGTGGAGAACGTTGTGAGCATTGACCGTGCTCAGGCTTTTGCCGAGGATGTTGATCTGCCTGAGGTGTGGAGCAAGGTTGCCAAGGCCCAGCTGGACGGTCTTCGTATCAGCGACAGTATCGAGTCGTACATCAAGGCCGAGGACCCTAAGAACTACTCTGAAGTTATTGAGGTTGCTGTCCGTGCTGGCAAGGACGAGGATCTGATCAAGTTCCTGCGCATGGCTCGCAAGACTCTGCGCGAGACTGAGATTGACACTGGCCTGGCTTTCTGCTACGCTCGTCTTGATCAGCTGAGTGAGCTCGAGGACTTTTTGCGTGGAACCAACGTCGCCAACATAGAGGAGTCTGGTGACAAGGCGTATGCCGAGGGTCTGTATGAGGCTGCCAAGATTTTCTTCTCCAGCATTTCCAACTGGGCCAAGCTGGCCACCACTCTGGTGTACCTCGGTGACTACCAGGCTGCTGTTGAGTCTGCTCGCAAGGCCAACAACATCAAAGTATGGAAAGAGGTTCACAGTGCTTGCGTTGAAAAACAGGAGTTCCGCCTGGCGCAGATTTGCGGTCTCAACTTGATTGTTGATGCCGAGGAGCTGCAGAGCCTGGTTAAGCAATACGAGCGCAACGGTAACTTTGACGAGCTTATTGGTCTTTTGGAGCAAGGTCTGGGTCTGGAGCGTGCTCACATGGGCATGTTTACAGAGCTAGGAATTGCGCTGTCCAAGTACCGACCGGAGAAGTTGATGGAGCACCTGAACCTCTTCTGGTCGCGTCTCAACATGCCCAAGATGATCAAGGCCTGCGAGGAAGCCAACCTGTGGCCTGAGTTGGTCTTTTGCTACCAGCACTACGATGAGTTTGACAATGCGGCTCTGGCCATCATTGAGCGGTCGGAGAACTCGTGGGAACACCAACACTTCAAGGAGATTGTTGTCAAGGTGGCCAACCTGGAGATTTACTACCGCGCCATCAAGTTCTACATGGAGCAGCATCCTTCACTGTTGACGGACCTACTGCAGGTTTTGACGCCGCGTATTGATGTTAACCGTGTGGTTAAGATGTTCCAGAAGAGCGACGATTTGCCACTGATTAAGCCGTTTTTGCTGAACGTGCAGACGCAGAACAAGCGTATTGTTAACGATGCCATCAACGACCTGCTTATTGAAGAGGAGGACTACAAGACGTTGCGCGACTCTGTGGAGAACTACGACAACTATGACGCGGTTGACCTGGCCAGTCGTCTGGAGAAGCACGACCTGATTTTCTTCCGCCAAGTTGCGGCCTCAATCTATCGCAAGAACAAGCGGTGGGAGAAGTCAATTGCGCTGTCGAAGCAGGACAAGTTGTTCAAGGATGCCATTGAGACAGCGGCGATTTCTGGCAAGACGGAGATTGTGCAGGACCTGATCCGTTATGTGAGTTTTTTTTTTTTTTTTTTTTTTT
>JACYXV010000468.1:0-14223 GCA_016859225.1 Thielaviopsis cerberus | reverse complement strand
AGGGGCAACCTCAGCAATGACGGGAACGGGCGTCTCGACAACGGGAACAACAGGGGCAGCCTCGGCCTTGGTCTCGGCCTCAACAGTAGGCTCAGCGACAGCAGCAACAGGAGTAGTCTCCTCAGTCTTGGTGGGCTCCTCCTTGGCAACGGGAGCGGCCTCGAGCTCAGCATCGGCAACAGCAGTAGCCTCTTCAGCCTTGGGCTCAGCCTTGGGCTCAGCCTTGGGCTCCTCCGTAGCCACAGGAGCAGCTTCAGCAGGTGTAGCCTCAGTGGCAGCAACAGGGACGGGCTCAGCGGCCACAGCCTCAGTCTTGGGCTCCTCGGGGGAGACGGGGGTAGCCACGACGGGAGCCTCGTCGGCGACGACGGGCACGACAGGCTGAGACTCGATCTGAGTAGACATGGTGAAAATGAAGATTGTAGTGGCTTCTAAATAGATAACTGTTAATACCAAAAGCCAGACGACGAAAAATGATTTAAAAATATCGATTTTTCTTATCGCAAGAAGGAGTGAAAGGGACAATCTGAGCTTCTTCTGTAGGGTGACGGCCAAAAAAAAAATGGGAAAACAGAAGTGCAAAAGCAAAGTCAAGTTTGCGATAATTGCAAACAAGAGAAGAAATGAAAGAAGAGCGAGAAAAATGAAGAGCAGAAAGGAAAAGGGAGGAAAGGACGGGAAATCGAATCAAATCGAATCAAACCACCCAGCCAAAGGCAGCCATTCAATAACGGAAGGCGCCAAACGGCGGTCGGTGTAGCACGCTGAGGAAGGAACTGAAAATTTCAACCGCACACGCGTCGCCGTATTTGCTCTGCTTAGATTTTCACGGCCTTCTGGCCGCTCTTCCACGGCTGCGTGCATGTGGGAAAAGGTAGACAAAAACCGGCGTTGACATAGCCAACTGCCACAGAATTGCTCCCCCTATTCCCAAATTTGCAACGCGGCGCTTATTCGCCATCCCTGGGGAGTGGAAAAGAGAGACAGCTGTCTGCGGGAGAGGCTGTCATACCAGCTCCGGCGGGCCATAGGCGAAGTAGGCATTTGCATCGTCTGCTAAAGCTTGTGTGATGTGATGCGAGGTGATGTGATGTTGGGTACTGAACAGCGCACCGTGGTGTTTGCTTGTGAGGGTCCCTTTCTCTCCCACTCCAGTTTGCTAGCTCGCTTGCTGCTTGAGCGCGTCTACCGACAAAGCGATAATAACAGCAAGAGACGAAGGGCAAACAAGAAAATAATAAACGCACCTTGAAAAAAGACAGTGAGAGTGAGAATGTAAGATTTTTCTTCGGCTGTGATAACAGGAAGAAAATGCAGAGTTGAATAAAGACGACGAGACAAAGATGGAAAACAGGACGGAAAAGAAAAGAAGGGGAAGACTTGGAATTTAAACCACTGAAAAAGAAGTAATAAAATATGTTCAAGCCAGCAGTCCGTCCGTCTGGCTGGCTGACTGCACAAACATCCTTTTCGTGAATAAAATAAAATAAGCTCGGCGACGCAAATGACGATATAAAATTGTGAATATTTAATTCAAATATCTGACGATCGGCTAACAGGCCTTGTACGTCGCAGGCAACTTTTTATTAGCCTGTTGCTGATTAGAGTTGGTCCTGAATTTAGATGGCTTATTTCTCTTCGGCCTGGCCCTGCAACCCAACTATTGGCTCTCCATTGTAGTTCTTTCTACCTGTCCAACGTGATTGGATCCTGAGGCCTGTTCTCATTTTGGTGTTACGGGGATATGGCTGCTTTTATTTCCTTCGTTTTGAATCAGGTTGCGAGATGTGTTCTTTTGGGAGGGGATTTCTTTCTTCATTTGCCTGATTTTAGGCGCTTTTGCCATGGCATAACTGTCAAACCGATGCGCCAAACGAATTATGCCACTGGTTAGCACAGCATATCCGCTCTCCTCTACGCCATGGTTTTGATTAACGTCGCCTTATTTTGTTTGTAATGAGGATAAGCTGTGTTGGAGGTTCTAGCAAATGCCGCCAATACTAATACGTATTACTACTGGCCTGGCCCTGGCCCTGGCCCTGGCTTGGGCTTGTTTAGGCCTAGACGGATAAATTGGCCAGGGACCGTAGCGGCCCACTTCTCTGCGTGTTCTCTTTCCTTCTTTACTTTACTTGTTTCCTTTTCTTTTCCTTCCTTTCTTTGCTGGCTCTTTTCTTCTTTCTCTAATATTCTACCCGCTCCACTTTTCTACCGTCCTTTCTGCTTTGGTCTTTTTTTCATACTGTTCTCCTTTATTTCATAGCCTCGTGTTCTCGTAGCCCTCCCCCTATCTGAATTTTGCTGGGCTCGTCAACCCTAAGCCCACAGTTGCCTTTTATCGTTGACTTTCTCCTATCATCCGCGAGCTACTAAAATTAACTTTGCAACCTGCATGGGAGCTTAGGAGCTCAAGTGGGTCCATACTTGGTAAATCCATGTCGCTCTACTATATGTTGCTTACTTGTCTTGCTTGCCCCATTTTTCTGTCTATAATAGGACAAAAACACGAAACGCGTGTAGGTCGTGTCGCGCTTGTTTGCTTACACTTGGGTTACGTGGAAAAAAGCATACTAGACAAACCCTAACAAAGCCCTCATGCCCAGCCTAATCTGCGTAAATCACATTCATTCCGCAGAAAACCATAAACACTCGTCGCGCTTCAATCACACAAAAACACCTCGCGCTTATCCACGATAAACTACCAATCCAGTCGCGAAAACAAAACCGGTATCTAAAACCTAACCATAGAAAACTCCATCAACATCCGACTTATACCAATAACACTCACGATAGGGCCTCCTTGACGATCCCTCTCACAACCGCCAACTCCTGCTGTCCAGTGCTCTCCAAGTCCCAGTCATCAAACTCACACCCGTCTATGCGCTCCGGGAAGTAGCGCCAAAAATACCCCCAGTAATGCTTGGTCTTGTTTTTCCTGTGACGTCCATTAGAAGCTTTGGCGTTTCCCTTGGAACTCTTTCCCTCAGAGTCATGTCCGGTCGGCGGATAGAATGCCGCAGCCCCGCCTGAGAGAGCCGTGCCCTTCATGGGACACGAAGGCATTGACATCGAGTCTGCGCTGCCTGACGTCAACGACAACATGTCGGGCGATGGCGGCATTGAAACTGAAGACGGCGATGAAGTGGGAGAGGCTAAATCATAGATCGGCACTGATGTACTCTGACTGCTACTGCGGCTTTTGGGCAAAGGCGTACTAGGGATGGTGCTAGCAGCGGATTCAGATGCCGGAGAAGCGCGATGCCGGAGCGTGTACTCTCTGATGAGCCGAATGTACCACTATGCGATTACGATTAGCTGTATGTTCCATTTTCTAGCCCTTGTACACCCTCGTTTTGCTTGGCCTTGTCTCTTCATTCTTTACAGAGAAGCAAGCCTCTTAAACACCAACAGGTAGGGGTTAGGAACACGACAAAGGGAGGGCCTGTCATTTTCAAAGAGCCAGACGTTTGTGAATGAGCAGCAATTTCGTAAGCTGCTATCAATTCACAATGAACCCCTCCCCCAAGCAAGGGGACAAGCAAATAAACAGAGATTCAAACTCACCTCAATCACGTCCTCTGGTATCCACGGTTTTGGCACTAAACCATACTGGTGTCTCCATCCATCCGCATTCCGGGGCACGCCATACTCGGCAAGCTGGCTGTCTTCCATGCCAACCAGCTGGGCAATGTTGGCCTTCATAAAGGGCGTGAACCCCGGGCAGCGGAGTGCCGAGTCTAGCACACGCCGTAGCAGTGTGGCAGTTAGTCGGCCTTGATGGCATTTTGACGGTAGACGCTCAATCAGAAAGTCGAGAAGCTGAAAGGTTAGCTTGAAAATGTTGTGCCGCTCGTCAAGCCGGATAAGCGAGGTGTATTGCCACGGATACTTGCGAAGTGTGCTGATCAGGTACTCAAAGGCACGCTCGGGACAGCCACGAGAAAACGGGGACTGGAAATTGGTTAATACACAGGGATCTGCAAGATTAACACAAGACAGGGCTGACTTGCCTTTTGAGGATACTCCACGTGACGAATGGCCATTGTGACTTCTTCCTCACTGATGAAGCCCCGGAACGTTCTTCTGGCACGTCCCTGCGACTCTGTTATTTGCTTCCGCACTGGAACACACCCTTCCCAGACTATGCCGCCGACGGTTGGGAACATTTTTCGCATGAGTTCGCTTTGTGACGACTTTTGCACGGTAATGGCACGACCGCCCATTTTGACCGGCCGGTTTGATCTTTGGCCTTCTTCGTACCGTTCCCAGATTGCTTCTAGGTCGTCTTCGCTCAAAAGCTCGACAAAAACTTCCATGGTTTTCCCCGTGTTGCGGCACATCATGATATGGATTGGCTCGTGGCTGTCGGGAACTCGGTGATGGCGGCCGAGAAAAACCGCAACTTCATTACGCGAGACATTGAAGGGAATCTAATGTTTGAGTTAGCAGTCTGCAAAATACAGAGGCCAAAGGTGCACATACATTTGTTAGTTTCACCACCGGAAGTTCAATGGCATCAGGTGCCACCAATGAGACCTTGGTGAATGGGAAGAAGCGAGACTGCAGTGCCAGATACGCAGTTGGGCGGCCTTGCATCAGCAGCTCTTGTAAAAGCGGCGATCCATTTACCACACTCACGCTGCGCTTGATGAGCGGCGGCACTGCGCTAATGTTTGGGGACGGGCCCATTTGCGCCATCTGAGGCCGGGAGGCGAGATGCTGATTCTGCCACTGAACCATGGAGTGCTAACTGTGTTAGTGTCAAGTTGTGGTTCAGATGAGCCTAGGACTTACTGGGTATGCGGGAAAAGGAGACACATGGCTTTGGTCGGGAACTGTGGCCAACAGGCCCTGACTCAAATTGCATAGTGACAAGCCGCTCGACTGGAGAATCTTGTCGCTGTAGCCTCCATCAGCATGGGCCCCGTTCAGACTATCGCTGAAACCAGACAGGCTTCCATCTCCCGTCAAGTGGTCGTATATTGCGAGAGGGAGCAATTCTGATTCTTGGAGTTGTCTAGACGATGTCTTGATCGAACTGAACCGAGGCTGCGATTCATGGTGAATGTAGTCGTCAGGGGTAAACGATCCAGTTGAACCTACTTCCCATTCGTCATATTCGTCAAGCGGCCGCTTCGCATAGTCATCAGACGTACGGCTGTGGACTGGCGATGACAGAACAGCAGAGCTAGCGCTAGAAAAGGACCAATCTCGAGCCGGCCATCTTGAAGAAGACGGAGAGTAAATGTTCTGGGGGTAATGAGAGGTCTGTAGACAGGGCTATGCACAGAAATGTTAGAAAAGGACACTGACAATGCCAAAATTATTACTCACGCTTGTCTCATAGTGAGCATAGCCAGAGTCTGCAGATACTGATGAGGCTTGCGGGCTCATGAGCAGATACTGGAGCAGCGGATTTCTGTCTATATGGTCGTCTGTCTCCATGTTTAAGGCTGTTGATGATGCAACGATTATCTTCAGGGCTAAACGAGATGGTGATGGCTGATAGAAATACCACAAGGCTTACCGAGACATGAGATTCTGTAAACACACAAGAGAAAGAACAGGCACTGTTGGGGCTAGATATCTACGCAAGTCTACTTATCCCAGACTTGGCTGCGTGCATGGCAAAAACCTCACCATTGTCAGCACGGGATGGCTTTGTGAATGCTGTTTTTTCTCTGTTGTTTCAGTAAGCGTATCAACGGCATGGTGTATATGGTAAAAATGCAAGCAAAAGCAAGCAGTCTGTGTGAGTAAGTGATTGCCGAGCTGGCAAATGTTGCAAATATGCCGACTGCACATGGCAGAGACATTGTTTTCTTCAAAGGGGACGGGACGACGGACGAAAACACGGCACGGACAGATGCCAATATCGAAAGTAGGCTGATGAGGGAAAATATAAACTTTGGCCGTCCTAATTAGGCAAAACGGGCGGCGGGAAAGCCGATGACGGCGCATGGAATCAAAGTGAGACTGAGACTGAGACGGTGTAACGAGCTTGTTTATCCTGTGGTTAGAGCAAAACCTGATTAAAGGTTATTAAGCAGTTCCAAGTTTCATATTGACAAGCAGCAGCAAACATTATGGACTGATTCTTGAGCCAAGCTGCGATGAGCAAAAAGCCTGAGAAATCTTCAGTTGTCCATCACAGCGCAAGTCTGGTGACAGGCTGTAGCAGGACGGCGGCATCGCGGGCGTAGAAAAGGCGCACACTTGTACAGGTAGAACAAGTCGCCAGGCCTGCACCCGTAGATGGCACAAAACGAACGGAACTACGTGACCAAGTTTGAGGTTATTCTATTATGACAACGTTTTAAAAATCTTACATGAAATCCAGAATGCCAAAATACATCAACGCCACCAAAAGTCCAAAGAGAAAAACAAGGCCTAACAAATCCGTGAGAATAAGAGTATAGAATAACCAACAAACCAACAAGAGAAACCGACAGTGTGAGAAGTCGGGAGGGAGCATTGAGCCGGTCGGACTGAAACCAAAGACGGGCCCGAGGCCCGGCTCTCACAAGTGGTCGTCGCTTAGTGAACAAAAAAATCATATCGTCGTCGTATCCGTTATCGCCCGCGCCAAGTTCCATAGCGCATTCCGGTCGGTATCGATGGAGTTTGTGTGCGAGCCTGACATGCCGTCGTTCTTCATGTCGTCACCAAGGTTGAACAACCACGCGTTTTGGTTTTTGTCAATGGACACGTCCTCAAGGTCGACGTTACCCCAGCTGATGCCGGCGGAATGTAGAGTGGTTATCGTCTCGTTGATCTGCTGCACCCAGCGGCTGAGCCAGCTGTGCTTGGTGGTGGGAAGATGCAGGTCGTTAAGTGTGGCGTAGGCGGCGACGTCCTCTAGCAGGAGGCCAAGCACGCGGCCGCCAGTCTCAGCCTGGACCACGCCGACCAGTTTGGGCACACGCATTCCGGAAGCCGTGTCTAGGTTAGCAAGGCGGATGGCGGTGTAGGTGGCTAGCTCGGCCTCGGCACCAAGAGGCGTTGACTTGAAAAGCAGCTTAGTTTCGGGGTCGCTTGCTCTAGCGACAAAGCTCGGCGTAAACTCCGGGTCGGCGAAGCTGAGACCGTCATCGGGGTCCAGGTCAACAAGCAGTTGTGAGGGGGGGACAATGGGGAAGTGACGGCTCCAGATCGACTGGGAGAGGGACTCGGGGCTAGGTTCGCAAACAATGGACAGAGGGACTAATTGGTCGTCGACGGCGTGGAAAGTGCAGATGGTGATATCGGGGAAGATGAACTCGTCAAGGGTGGGAGTGGAGGACGGGGTTCGCGGAGGCAGAGTCGACGTTAGGTAGGTTTCAGAGGCGAAGCGCACCCATGTGATGAAGTCGTTGTAAAAGTGCTCTGATTCATAGTCGGTGATGCAGTGAGAGTCCGAGGAAACAAGGTCTGGCTCAGTGTCGCTTTCCGAGTCATAGTACAAGTCGTGGCCGTGTTCACAGTAGTTGCGCTCTAGTTTATCAAACTCAAGGCCGCGTCGCAGTTTTTGAAGCAATTCAGGGGAGTCTTTCAGGTTGTCGGCGCTGATGACGAGTTTGACAAAGTGGTTGTTGAAGAGAACGTTGAGAGTAAAGACGTCGGTCTCAATGATATATGATAGGTCGTGAAAGTAGTTTTGAGGTGTGGCGGCGCGGAGGGGGTTTGGCATGGATGGGCGGCGGCGCGAAGAGGGGGAGGGGGAGGGGCAAAGCGTGATATTTAGGGTAGGGTTATAGTGCAGTTCAGGGTATAATGTGCATTTAGGGTAAGTGGGTTGTTCAAGGCAGAGTATATGGACAAGGGGGCAGTGGACCAAGAGGAGAGCAAAGTAGTCAAAAGAAGTAAGCAGAAGGAGAATGCACAAGGAAAGAGAAGTGCCAGTGTGCTGAAGAGAGAGAAGCAAGTAAAAATGAGTTGTAGAATGAACCAAGAATCACGACGAAAAGAGGGGGGGAGAGCCAGCCTTATATAATATTTGGCTCGCCTGGGTCTTGGTGCCAGAGCAGGGAGCCAAGCTTGTAGCTTGTAGGGGCTGGTAGCACTATGTAGGACGGCCAATGGTACTGCATGTGTGTATACCGCCCAGTTACGCCCGCATTTTTTTTTTATCAGGCTGTGACCAGGCGGAAATGGGGCACAACATCCACTGAGAAAAGGGCATGATGCAACGGCGATATGCATAGGAGCGGGGTACTTTGGTAGTAGTACATGTTGATGCGTTGTCTTTGCGTATGCGCTGGCAAAGTACTGGTATGCCTGTATAAATGTAAATGGTACATCTGGTCATGCATGCGCCATTTTGAGACCTAAGTCGCAGGTACTTGTGTGCATGTAGCTGATACAAAGTTTGTCATGCAACCTGCACCTGCCTGCAAGTACGCGGTACTTTTCCTCTTGTAAAAAGTACTCATCATTTTGTAAACAGTACATGCGTGTGCATGTACATGGTACTTTACGAGCTACTCTGATTGAGCGAAAAACGAAATATAATCCCTGTTGCCAAGCTGTGTCTTTATATTTTTGGACCGACTAAAGGGCTCGTTTATGCTGGTGGTCACACTTTTCGTACTTGGAAGCGCCCTAATACTCGAATTCACAGCGATAAAACAAAAAACATGCATGTTCAAGGTTACAATCAACAATCACATTAAGATGGGTAGAGATGTTTGTCTCGAAATGGATTGTGCTGCCGAGCCGCGTGGGGTCGACGGCTACTCTTGTCGTTTTTGGCATTTGCTCCGTCGCGGACTTCCTGCGCCGTCAGTGTGCTAGTGCTAGCCATAGTTGGGCTCCAAAGATAAGGAACAATAGCCATAGCTAGGCTCGAAATACAAGGAACAAGAGCTATAGCTGGGCTCGAAATACAAGGAACAAGAGCTATAGCTGGGCTCGAAATACAAGGAACAATTGCCGCATTGTATAGTTGCTTGGGATCATAGGAAGTGGTCTGAGAGCGGGAGAAGAGTGGCTCATGCGTATGAACATGTACGTGCGTATAGACCTTGGCAAAACCTAAATTCAACGCACATGTTGGTTGCTTTGGCGAAAACCCGCTTGTCTATGAGTTGTATACATGTTGCTGCCCAACTTTGGCAGGTAAATGCCAGGAAGCGGGGGCATAGCAAAAACCCTCTACTTTGCATCCCTTATCAGGCAGCAAAAATGCAAGACCATGGCCACAAGTATTTGAACAGCAATATTGTGACGACTTGCATGACCAACCTTCTCTATTGTTTTGTCTGCAACTTTTCAGTTTTTAGTAAACAACAGGCATGTCAGGAAAGAAACAAAGGAATGCATTAGTGTCTTCGCTTGTCAAGCCTCATCCTGCACGTAGACAGGTGACATGGCAGATAGACCCCCCCTGCTGTTGCGGCGTCAACCAAAGGGAGTGTAGTTATTAGAAGACGAAGGTGGGGGATGAGATGTAGTATTGCATCAAAGTACAGTGATTGTTTGGCGTTGGTGGGCAAGTCCAGAGATAAACCGCCGAGCTAGGGAAGAGAAAGCCGAGCCCTAACTTGCAGGTTACAAGGCCCACACAAGTCACAGAGGGGTATAGTATGGAAGTGGGTGGCTCTGGCGTGTTATAACAACATATGCAGTGGGGTCAGTACTTGGAAAAAGAAAACCTTAAATTAGGTGTGCACATCATTGTATTATCTAGAGCAGGGTTATGGGCGTCTTATCTGTTGCCCCCATTTCCCCCATTTCCCCATTTATCACCAGCTCACTAGAGTCTCTATTGTTCAAAAGGGGGTGTACCCTTGTTCCATGTACTATATGCAAATCTGAGTGGTGGTTGACAGGCAGGTGTCATTGGTCATCTTAATCTGCTGATCCATTTAACCGCCATAAAAGATCTAGAGTTTTATCGAATTATGTTTTGAATGCAAAGGACAAAAAGAGACGTTTCCGTCACCCCCCGAGACACCGAGTTTATACCGTGTGGCCCTGTTCGGAGTTCAATACCGCTCACACCCACTGCATGTGAATTTATATTGAGTTGAGTCTTATTTTTATGCTGTGGTAACTCTAGGATATTACATTAAATCTATAAAAGCGCTCATTGAGCTCTGCTACCCATGACAACCCCATTTAGATTATGCTATTGGCATATGCCACTCCGGTGTTGACGCATTGGCAGTGGGATACCGCCAGCTAATAGTTCACACCGCCGTCTACTGCCCACCTACTTTCCATCTGCCCCACTTTCCATCTGCCCCCGTGAAGATAGCGGCCACAAGTTGCAGCCCTGTCTCTGGCATGGGTCTGTCGTTATGTGGGTTATTCCATTGGGTGCAAACCTGCACGGTAATTGAATATAACCGAAGAAACCGAAGAGGTAAAGTGGATAAGTGGGATAGAAGGTGTACATGGGGCAGAGTGGGGAGGGAATTGGGAGGGTGTACTTGGCTATAATGTAACGTCTTGTTCGTCAGTATATGAATATCACGATTGAAGCAGGGGGCTTTGTGTGTAGGGGTATCCTTGAACTTGGGGATTATATGGGGTGACTATATCAAGCGTTTATGGTGGCTGCAGCCTATGACAACAAGGATAATTAGGAGAGCCCTTTAAAATGACTTTAAAATACAAAGAGCGGAAATCCAACATTGAATGCCCCGCGCAGAGCTAGTATTGCATATATTGCGCCAGCGAAAAATTGGAGTCGGCGAAAGACTGGAGCTTGCTTAACAATGGGGCTGGCATAAAATCATGGTGAGCACAAAAATGGAGTCGGTATAAAACTAGAGACAGAATGGTGGCACAATTGTACTCGTAATGACTGTTGCACAACTCTATATATCTGTCATGGCATATATATTAGCTGGAGGGTAACCCTAAGCACAGAGCTGCACCGACGTGATAACCCTAGCTTAAGGGCTGCGTCTGAATGCGTGTCTAATAGTGTTCAACTTTTCGAATTTTTTTGGATTTTTTAAATTGCCTTTTCATATCAATTATATGTCAAAGCTGCCATAACAAGAACGACAGACCAGACGTCGATTGAGTTAACACCGATTAAAACCTTGCTGCTGGTATAGGACGCATAACCGTATATTACAATATTGATTTGCTAGCCAATGACCAACCTCCTGGCCACCAATAGCGCGATAACGATGAGATAAGGCGCGCCGATGGTCCAGACACGATGCGACTAAGTACCAATAACAAAAGATCTAGAAACAGTCAAAAGATTGCGAATTGAAGATATTGAGTTTCCTCTATGTAATATACCATCTTTGTTTCTACGTGGTCTTGACTGATGTAACCAATAAGTGGAGTCAAAAAAGGAAAATATCAAGGTTTTCACGGGAGATAAATAAAACCTAGATGTATAAAGAAATAGACCAACCATTTTATTTTACAGAAATTGACTGCAAAGTTCAACAATTAATTGTCTCCTCCTCTCCTGATTCGAGAGAGGTAAAGACTATTGACAACAACCGGTCGAACCCGCCAAGATGACTACCATTCTTGAATCCGCCCATGACTGCCGCAGGTTCGAATCCGCTCTCCGCGCCAAGGCTGAAATCAATGCAATTTGGTAGCATATTCGTCCCGACACTGCCGACAAACCACGCATCCCCTGGACTTTTGTCCTAGATTTAATCGATTTGGCAGACTTTCTTATTGAGAATCACCTCCGACGCTAATACAAGCACCTCCGGATTAGCTGCAGATACCTAAGCTTAATCTGTGGCAGATGCAGGACGATCTTCCGATGGACGTTCCCTGGCTTCCCAGGAACAACGCCACCAGGCCCTGGTTGGTGCTCGTAAGCGTTATACTGAGACTCGGGTAGCTTGGAAGAGCCAGGCTGAAGCACAGGAGGATGTCCGGAACAGGCCAGTATGAAGCCTGCCTGGTCTCATCAGCCTCTGTGATATCACAATTGCAGCCAAAGGAGACGACAGACTACACGTCTGGTACGACACGATTGTCAAAGTCATGAAGATCGACGATAACGTGCTCGAGTTGGCTGATAGAAGGAAATATCACGCTGTGATGCGACGCTTGTCTCAGGTCCTTCCTCCCGATGGATACCGCGTGTGGCTCACTGACTGGCATATGTCCATGGAGGAGGCCCATTAGCTTGGGGTTCTCGAAACCATGACCACTAGCGTCTGGTGATACTAACTCGCCAAGAATATCGCCCCAGTCCTCTCGACCTGGCTGAGTGTCGTAGCCGTCCCATGGGCCGCCAATATTAACAGTGGTACCCTCACATTCGAGGAAGTCGCTACAAGCATTGAAATGTATACGTAAACCATGAGGTGTGTCGCCACTAACAACAAATCTTTTATGGGCGCCATCGAAAACCATGCTGGCACCGACAAAAAGCGTGCCCACCAGGCAGACCTGGGCGATGACGGAGACGGCAGATCCACTCGGACCAGATCTCGCTGCAGCGCGTGCGGCAGAAACCACCGCTGCTCTGAGTGCAAGTACCTCAACA
Source organism: Thielaviopsis cerberus (assembly GCA_016859225.1). NCBI lineage: Eukaryota > Fungi > Ascomycota > Sordariomycetes > Microascales > Ceratocystidaceae > Thielaviopsis > Thielaviopsis cerberus. The sequence continues at coordinate 1,760 of JACYXV010000468.1, read as the reverse complement.
GAAGCAAACGCTCCACAATTTGGTCTGGAGTTCCGGAGCGCATGCGCATCATCTGTTCCCGCCTGGCAGACAGAAATAGCAACCTCTCACGGACAGTACGCAAACTCAAAAACAAGCGGATCGCCTATCACGATGCCAAAGCCGCAAAGGACTTCCCAGGAATGATCCCAAACCACGACTACATGACAGGACCTGTGCAAGACCCCGCCGACCTGGCCTCCGTCATCTAAGGCATCAAGGTTGCATCTTAGTTGAAGGAAGGACCAAAAGAACGATAGGCCAAGCTGACGATCTAGAGCAGGACTTGAATAGGAGGGGAGTTGGATGACTCACCGCCTACATATGGTTAGTTGTACGTGGAAATTCTTGGATGGATTTCCCTTTGTTCTTCAATTCAACTTCCTTGTATATTGCACTATTTCTGGTGATGATTCTTATTGTTTGTAATCCTAACAAGGGATCTGGCAAGGGGATTGACACCACGCTTGTAGCCCTGGAGCCAACCCACCTGACCGACCAAGACTTCGACCCGGACTTTGTGTTCTCCTCCTTCAATATGAAGCTCGACACTAGCAATGCACGGAAGCATGCCCTGCTTCCGCTGGACATTCAGTAAAACGCGGCGCCGTAGCATAGCGATGATGTGCCGCTGTCATGGTCTTCAAAATTTTGCTCTAACTTTGTCTTTGCCCAAGTTGCCTGACTTGGTTCCATCACGCAACCACACCCTCACAACGGCGAACAACATTTGGGCCAGAAGATGGCATGAATAGCACCGATATGACGATCCGACTTACGAGTGCAATGGCGAATCCCACTCAGGTTTTGGTATACAAACAAGAACCAACTAGTGCTGACGTATTCACAAGAGGGCTTCGGATGATATTAGAGATCATGAAGACAACTGCTACTGCGAAAGAGCATATAGAGAAGGCCTTTCTTTAGTCCCACAGTGGTTAGACTTTGTATCTTGTTGAAATGTGAACCTACCAACCCTGGAGCGCCCACAAGTCACCTGATAACACTCACTTGTCCTTTGCCCCACTTATCAGTTGTATTTTTCACATGAAGAATTTTTGCCCATAAATGGAAGAAAAGGGAAGAGGAAAGATTTTGTCGGGTAAATGCCCGGCTAAACCATGACAATCAGAGCCTCAGTGCCTACTATGACAGGATGGAGGAATAGTAAATATAATTTAGAACTTAACTTAATATAAATCATCCGTTCTGACTCTACAGATTTTAGAGAAAACCAGCAAGAAAATAATATATCGAATTAAGAGAAGACATTTTGGGTTAACATAACGCCCAGGTATTTCGGATTAACAGGTTATGAGCCATCACTTATCCTTCTAAAAAGAACACGATCTTTACATCAACAAGCCGAAGACGATCCGGTAGAGCGCACGATTCGGAGCTCCACATAGTAACTCATGTCCAAAGACAACAACACTCTTTCGACACCCACAGAGATAACACGACGATCAGCCCGTCTTCAAGAACAAAGCACGCGCACCTCGCCACCAGCAACAACTCCCAAAACCGGACGCGGAGTGAACTCAGCACACAGACACAGAAGACCACGAGTCAACTACCTTAGAGACCCCACAATCTGAACAAGCTCTCGAGGTACAAATGGCTAATCCAAAGCCCGATTCCTCCATTCCGAGCCTTGGGGAATTAGTTCAGGCTCGCGTTGAGGAACTAGTTCAGGCTCGCGTTGAGGAACTAGTTCAGGCTCGCGTTGAGGAATTAGTTCA
>JACYXV010000467.1:0-14231 GCA_016859225.1 Thielaviopsis cerberus | reverse complement strand
AAAAAAAAAAAAAAAAAAAAAAAAAAGTCCCTCCACTGACCACCCCTGAAGGTCGCAAACAAAAACCCAGCACTGCCCGCCCATTATCGCAAGCGCATTTTGCTCTACGTTCTCTTCTGGTTGCGATAGCTAGGCGAGACCTGGGCAGTGATCCCATCCACGCAGCTTTTTTTTCTTTTTTGTACGCGCAAAGCCCCCAGAAACACCAGCACCAGCATCATCGATTCGAGCGCCTACATACGTTGGTTCCGATCGCCTATTCCTTTCGCGATAGTCTTTCTCACAATTAGACCCCTCACAGGCCCACCTCGTTCCAATCATCGGCCCCGATCGACTTCTCGCATATAAAGAAAACTCACCTCAAAAAAAGCTATCATGGCATCCAACACAACCACGTTTGCCTCTGTGCTAGCAAACTCCAAGTACGGCACCGTAACGGTGCCGCCGCAACTCGACTATGTCATCGACACGGTCAGCAACATGTCCGCCTGGGCCGCTCTGGCAACTCTGTTCGCTGTGCTAGTCGTCTACGACCAAGGTGAGAACCATAGGCTCAAGCGCGTTTTCTGCATGTGCAAGTCGTTAACCACTGTTTTGTTTCCGCCCTGTAGTCAGCTACATTCTAAACAAGGGCTCTATTGCCGGCCCTTCTTTCAAAATGCCCTTCATTGGCCCTTTTCTGGAGTCCATGGATCCCAAATTTGAGGAATACTACGCCAAGTGGCTCAGTGGCCCTCTTAGCTGTGTCTCTGTCTTCCACAAGTAAGTCATATCGTACGCTCTTAAGAAGCAATCGCCCATCTAACGTGGCATGCGATCTGCAGGTTCGTTGTTATTGCGTCTACCCGTGACATGGCGCGCAAGGTCTTCAACTCTCCCGCCTATGTCAAGCCCTGTGTCGTCGATGCTGCCCACAAACTGCTGGGCCCCGACAACTGGGTCTTCCTCGACGGCCGCGCCCACGTCGACTTCCGCAAGGGCCTAAACGGCCTCTTCACTCGCAAGGCCCTCGAGTCGTACCTGCCGGGTCAGGAGGAGGTGTACAACACCTACATGAAGAAGTTTGTCGAAATCACCAAGAAGAACAACGGCAAGCCAGAGCCCTTCATGCCTCATTTCCGTGAGGTTATGTGCGCCGTTTCTCTTCGCACCTTTGTCGGCTACTACATCTCGGATGAGGCCATTCAGAAGATTGCTGACGACTACTACCTGATTACCGCCGCTCTGGAGCTGGTCAACTTTCCTATTATTCTGCCTTACACCAAGACCTGGTATGGCAAGAAGGCTGCTGACATGGTTCTGGTTGAGTTTACCAAGTGCGCTGCCAAGTCCAAGGTCCGCATGGCTGCAGGTGGCGAGGTTACTTCGATTCTAGATGGCTGGGTCAAGAGCATCATTGATTCAAACCGCTGGCGCGAGGCCGAAGCCAATGGCAACCCCGACAACCTAGAGAAGCCCACGCCTCTTTTGCGCGACTTCAACGACTATGAGATTGCCCAGACCATCTTCACCTTCCTCTTTGCCTCCCAGGATGCTACCAGCAGCGCTGCCACTTGGCTATTCCAGATCATGGCTCAGCGCCCTGATGTGTTGGACCGCGTGCGCGAAGAAAATGTCCGTGTTCGCAACGGCGATATCCACGCTCCTCTCAACATGGACCAGCTTGAGTCTCTGACCTACACGCGTGCTGTTGTCCGTGAGCTGCTTCGTTACCGCCCTCCTGTTCTGATGGTTCCTTACCTGACCAAGAAGCCGTTCCCCATCTCTGAAAACTACACTGTTCCCAAGGGTAAGTTTGGATTGTGTTTGCTTGTATGAAAGCGACTTACTAACAACATGTTTCTGGTACAGGTGCCATGATTATTCCCACGACCTACATGGCTCTGCGCGATCCCGAGGTGTACGAGGACCCCGACACGTTCAACCCCGACCGCTACTACACGGGTGATGCCGAAGCGAAGGGCGCCAAGAACTATCTGGTATTCGGCACTGGCCCTCACTACTGCCTGGGTCAGGTTTATGCCCAGCTCAACCTTGCGCTGATGATTGGCAAGGCTTCGATGGAGCTTGACTGGGTCCACCATCCTACCGCCACGTCTGAGGACATCAAGGTGTTTGCGACTATTTTCCCTCGTGTAAGTTTTAATAACGATATCAAAGTTGATGTTGCAACGAGTTGCTAACCTTTACCAGGACGACTGCCCTCTGACTTTCACCCCGAGAGCTTAATTACCTTTTCTTTTATGTTTGGCGTATTCCCTTGCTTGTTAGCAGAGTCTTGATCTTGTGTTGAGAATCGAGAATGGGACTTGAAGAACAAGAAGAAAAGAGATGCAAGCACAAAGGGTGATGAGATGTGCGCTTGAGTTGCTTTTAAAGCGAGCCCCCAAGTCTGTTTAGGCTTTGGGGGATGTGCCGTGTGCTACCGCATGACCCAAATTTACAGCCAATCATGTAGCCTAATTCTGTGGCTAAGTCTGGCAATATCAGGCATGTCAGCTCAAATTGGCACATGGCACACGGAGCTCTGTTTTTACGGCAGACAACAGCGTCATCACTTGTCTTTGAAGCTTATTTTTCTGAGTCTCACTCCAGATCCCTTCGACGCTATAGCAAGACCTTCTTTCATGGTTAAACTGGTTTGCTTGACGATTTGTTTTTGTGCTTTTATTCCTTTTATTTTCTGGGACGGCGAAACGGAGTCATTATATCTCACGATTGGAAAAGACGAGCAATTGAAAGCTACTTGAGGGATCTGATGGACGGGAGAAGTTGGAGTCAATCCCGGGGTCAGTTTCTTTTTCTTATTTCCACTCCACGCATCAGCATGGCGCCAGGACTTGCACAATACCCCCTCTCCCAACACACCAAACGGCATGGTGTGAGCGAGTCCGTTGCTAGAATTGCCAAACGGTCAATTCAATGTGCGCAACCTTAATTTCAACACCTCGGGCCTAACGGGCTTTTACTGTCTATGGCAGACTGGGGAAAATTCACGATGTACATACCTATGGGAGGATGGGTGTCTTGACCGTTTTTTTTTTTTTTTTTTTTTTTGTTAGTGTTTGCTTGGCTTTTTATTCTTTTTATTTTTGCTTTCTATTGTTCTACTTAATATCCGCGTGCCTTTTCTTTTGCTTGCATGAAATTTAAGAATTAAAAGTTATATTGTCTTACCACCTTAAGATTCCAGGCTCAAATAATGGCGAGGCTTAATACCAGGCTTACGATGATAACCCTAATGCCAAGCACAAGCCCTAGTGGTTATGGTCACATTGAATAAACATTACTCTGAGCTTTACTAATGCCTCACTTCACAATGAACTTCCAAAGGTAATTACCTTCAAAAACTTTTTCTTACTAATTAACGGTTTAACTTCTTATAGGTTTTTGATTTCTCTATACTACTCAATTCCCTTATTCATCGTTCCAACTACTGTCACAAAATGTCAGCATCCCGTACCCTCTCACAAGTCCTCTGTTCGGCCGTCCGCATGGGCGTTGCCACCTCGGCACGGCGCATCCCGGTTTCGGCGATTCTGACTCGGCGCGAAATCCTGGGCTCGCACATGCTGCAACATGCGTCGTTTGGACGGGTAGCATGGCGGGCGTATAGCACTGGGGACGCACAGGAGTCGGAGGTTTTTGACTTTGAAAAAGTAAGCAACCGGATAGCGGGACGAGGCGGACAGGATGGCTTTACTAACAGAGAGGTGTAGATGCAAAGTCTAATTGCGGAACAGCCCGATGAGTATATTATCGTCGGTAAGTTCTCGTATTTCTCTTCCAAGAGAAGTCAGCAGCTGACGCGCAGAAAACAGACGCTCGTGAACCCGGCGAACTTGTCCAATCCGGCACCATACCCACTGCCGTCAACATTCCCATTGGCTCGGCGCCCGACAGCTTTCAGATCCACGATGAAGATTTTGAAGACCGCTTTGGCTTTGAGCGGCCCGGCAAGGACAAGACGCTCTTGTTCTTCTGCAAGGCTGGCGTGCGCAGTCATGCTGCGGCCAAGATGGCGCGCGCGGCTGGATGGAAGACGGCCGAGTACCCTGGTAGCTGGGTGGATTGGGTGTCCAAGGGAGGGGATATTACGCATTCCTTTAACTAGGGACTAGAGATAGTGGCTTCAGATGAAAAGAGTTTATTGCTATGATATAGTTTGAATACGTGAAACGGCAATTGTACATCCTCCAGGGATCTACATGTAAAGCAGGACTCCAAGACTCGACGGCTGACGCAGACCTTCGTGGGCCTAGATCTACATGAACAAAAGCCCAGGCTTCTTGTCGTCTCCGCTGTTGTGTAGCGGGCTCTTGTGCGCAAAAAAGAGAAACTTGATGGTCAGCGATAGCGCCAGGTGCAGCACCACAATGACAATTAGCATGGCTCTGCTAGTCTTTTGGTCCGTGGCATTGAGCACGGGGAACAAGTTGCGCAGCAAAAACGCCAGCGACATGGCGCAGCCCACCGCCACAAACACCCAGTTGAGAATGTCAATGGGCGACCAGCTAATTAGCGCCACGGGGATCCAAACTAGGTTGCCGTAGCCGTAGAGCGCCCAGCATTCCAGCAGATTGGCAGATTCACTGCCAAAGTAGCGCAGGGCGCCAAAGAGAACAATGGGCACGAAGAGCGTGTACCCGTAGATGAGACCGGCGGCGCCTAGACGCAAAGTTAGCCACCGACTGTAGACATGGAGACCCAAGAAAACCCACCGCTCAGGAGCTTAAAGTTGTACACAAACTCGTCGCCGTGGTCGCGCGCGCTATACTCGCTAATTGTACCGCCGAGGAAGAGAATCAAGACGACCGTAGTCGCGATCCAAAACGGCCCATACAAGTCTGGATTGCCTTCAAGTACATCGAGGAAATTAGCTCGCGGATACAGTGCAGCAAAGCAGCGGTTCAGCACGGCCGATGTGTCGACGTCAAAAAACTGCGCATAAAACCCTAGCGACCAGAGCATATGTTTCTGGCCGGCGGAAGAGGCCGGTGCAGCGGCGGTCACGGGCGGCGGGAGGCCCGTCGAAGAGCCTTTGCCGCGGGGCGCCGTTTCGGTAAAGGTCGAGCTGTGGAAGGTCAAGTCGTCTTGGAGATCGGTGCGACCGAGGTCAGCCTAGATGATATAGGGTTAGCATAGGGTGACAACAGGATAGAGGAGGTAAACGTACATCATCGTCGACGTCGACTACAGCGTCGTATCCAGAGCTTGACATTGCGTTGTGTGGGAGTGATTCAAAGCGAGAGGTTGGGAAGGAAAAGATTGAATGAAGTTCAAAGGCAAAAAACAAAGACCCAGTTTTGACCGAGAAGCCAAGAGGGAAAAAGAACAGAGCGTATTGAAGCAGGCGTCGTTGGCTTGGTCTGGCCTGTACAACCAACTATCGCAACGTAATCTAGAGCTTGGCTCTGCTTATTCCATCTAGCTAAACCTGGAACCTAGGCAAACCTGAAGCTTTCCCCTGTTTACCCGACCTTCAACCGGCTCGCGGCTTTACTTGTCGCAAGGGACAAAAATAACGATGACGACGTACCCAAAAGCTCCACTTTATTTGTTACTCGTTTCCTATTCATGTCGCCAGAGATGAATGAGAAGCGAGCGGCCTTCGACAGGTCTTCGAAATGCAAGCGTTAAATACCTACTTGCATGATATATTTCATTGAGCATTTACTTGCTTCGTAGGAGCCGCAGTTCAACCAGATTCTCGGTCGTCAGTTACACAGTCCATGAAAAGTTTGGCCCGTTGCGCAGCTCCGCCCAATGCGCCGGCGCTCTCATCTCACGCTAGCCACATACACTCAACTCCACTTCTACAATTTAAAAAACCAATTCGCTGAAATTTTTTTCCTTCCGTTGTTATCATAAAGGGCAGGGTAAACAAAGACTATCTTTATGCATTGTTCCCAACCAAAATGCAGAATCCCAGACGCCACATTTCCTTTTTGACACACACCAGCTCTTGCGCGCATCGTCTATTTGAGCTTCTTCTTGGGGCGCAGCTGGTTGGTGTGGCCGCACTTCCGCTTACGGCAGTTGGTGGCACGGGGAGGAAGACGGGCCTGTGAAGTGTTAGTTGTCGTCACAGATGTTGACGTCGGCGAAATGAATAAAACGTACGTAGCACTTGCGGCAGATCATCTTGTCGCAGTTGAACTTGGAGGCCAGAGCCTTCAGCGAGGGCTCAATGATACCACCACGCAGGCGCAGAACCAGGTGGAGAGTGGACTCCTATAAGATTGTTAGTAACCACGCCACTTTATGCGTCGCGATAGTGCGACCCGCCCGCAGCTCGACTAAATCATCTCAAATGAACACGCCAGAATTTCAAATCCGTCACATCTTCCGATGACGTTTTCCAATTCTGCGGCTCTTCCTCGAGTATTTATATGGCTGCGTCAGACGCGGGCGCAGGCGTTGGATGAACGGACCTTCTGGATGTTGTAGTCGGACAGGGTGCGGCCATCCTCAAGCTGCTTGCCAGCAAAGATCAGACGCTGCTGGTCCGGGGGAATGCCCTCCTTGTCCTGGATCTTGGACTTGACGTTGTCGATCGTGTCCGAGGACTCGACCTCCAGGGTAATGGTCTTACCCGTCAGGGTCTTGACGAAACTGTGCGGCCGTTAGCATCGTGGGTGTCTTTGCCATTTGCTGATCGATGTAGTCGTCGTGTTTGCTGGTAAAGTCGCGTCGAAATTCGGTCGCTCAAAAATTGTCGTCGGGTCTTGATTTTTTGCAAAATTCACACATGTGTCGTCGTTTTTAAACGCTCGATTGCGCTTCATATTGGAAAGTGTTCGGGTGATTTATAGTGGACGGGTGGTATAGGAGGGCTTACATCTGCACTATAGTTACAAATCATGTTAGAAAAAAAATTGCCATCGTGAAGAAAAATTGCCATCCTCAAAAGACAGCATATAGGTACTTACTCTTGCCGGTATTTGGTGACGGTTTGATGCTCTCTTGGCTGGAAGAAAGAAAAGGTTCAACGGCTATGAGATACCTTCAATGAATCCAAGTGGGTGGGGTTTAGACAGCGCAAGGGCAATTCTGGGTGCGATTTTTAAAAAACCCTCTATGCACGTGACCACACCATAATTTTAGCACATCTCTCGGCGTTTTGGCCAATGTTGTGCGGCAACCCCAAGCCAGGCCCACACCAGAAAGAGCAGTCGTTTTAGTCGGCACTGTGTGGATATCTGAACTGTGACCTGGAACAGTGATTGGAAGGAATGAGTTTGCGGGGATCAGCCAACGTCAAAAGCCTGAAAACAAGACATTGTGCATCATGGGAGTCTAGAGATCATTCTGTATTCACGATACTGAATTTCTTGGCTGCAGTTCTGTATAAACAAACTCTTTGTTCCGCGTTTTTTCAACCGATTGGATGTGGGCTTCCATCATGTCAACAGCGCGTATTAGAGTTTGAATATCCAGTCCACTCTGTGCTGCAGCCAACTTATAAAAGGTGGCCGCCTCCGCAGACATATCAGCCAGCGTTTTATCTGAGACGGAATAATAGTGCTTGTCAGCGTTTGTGCTGATGTCACTGTATGCCACGCTGCCTGTCTGGATAGCTAGCAGTGAGTTTTCCTTGCTGCTAATATTCTTGGGCTTTGACTGCCCTTCAGTTTTTTCAAATGGAAACATGGCCAGGAAGTGATTACTCGGATCTATACCACTAGAGTTAGCGACCTGTGCCGTGTATGTTAGAGATGCCTATGGCTCTTACCGTCAGTCTTTGCAAACGTCAGCGCATGAGCTAAAAACGCCTCTTGGTCATCTTCACCCATAGCCGCTAGGTCGTCTCCCGAAACTTCGAGGTGGTCTTTGATAATGGTCTGTTCTTCAAGGCTGTCATTTATATGCACTGCCCATGTCGACCAGTCCAAAGCGGGTAGATTGGCTGGCCGTGTCTTGATGCCGCTCGGCCCTGGGAAAGGGAAAAAGTGTTTAGCCACAACAACGACGAGTGCAATCAGCTGAACTTCGGGTTGGTCAATAAGCTGGATGCGACTCTTGGCTACAGGCAAGCTATACGTGAACCCGAGAAACGTGGAAAGCTGTCTGACGAGAGCCACTGCTTCAACTGTCAAAGAATTAGTGGCTATACGATACACTAGGGATGAAGGTTCCTACGTGGAAGCCCAAGGCGCTGGACGTAGTCCAAAGTGTTGAGATAGTAGTTGATTGGTGGATACTCCAGAGAGTAGTTTGCGTGATATGCAAGGGTCATTTTCAATACACTCTCATGTAGATCGTTTCCGCGTATTGGATTTCGGACGGGCGACTTGAGAACCTTGGGGTACGGTTGTGGTAGACGCTCTGTCAAATTCTTGGGTAGAATATCCATCTTACCCTAGAGTATTAGCATCACAGCAATCCACTGCTGGCGGCACGTCACATCGACTTACGGCTTGTATATACGGAAGTTGATTGGATCTAGCCCACGCGAAGATATCGCCAATCTTGGTTGGTATCCTTAGAAGCAGGCACCCGAGATAGCACAGACTTAATGTTTCTATAAGTGACGGCGCCGACCAGCGGGCTCCTGGGGAAACGCTCCAGTTCATCCCGCGCTTGTCGGTACTTGACGTGACGTCCTCATCTAGTTGCATCGGCTGTGAGCTTGAAAAGAAAATCTCTTCGCCAGCACTATCTCCATCCGCATCTATCGGGGGACACCCTCGTATGCGTAGGTCCCATAGGTCTTTTACTACACGCTCTAGCTCTGGCTTGTGTTTCTTTTCTTGTATCAGCCAGAGCACCTGGTTTCGCAAGAGATACTGCAAACACTCAATGTACAGATCGCGACCTTTGGCGCCCTTGAGGCGCTTCTTCTCGACATGTCTGACTTCCTTTTCTGCGCGGACTGTGTGATGTCCCGTGAGAGCCGCCGCACCCTCGTCGTCGACTGCATACTCGACGAAACCCTCAATCTGATGCCCGTTTTGACAGTATCGCAAGCCGTTTTCTTGATACCATCTCTTGGCTCTGCATCGCGAACATCGTTCACTGCCTTTGGGAAAACGGTGTAGTTCTCGGTTGTCGTTCATTTCGAATTGCCAAATCAGGTTATCATAGGATGGGGATTCGCTTGTTACTCTCAGAAAAATCAGTCGAGGACGTTAGTTAGTCAGACGTATGTTTCCAGTCAAATAAGAAATGGAAACAAATAGAGTTGTGGGTTTGTCGCGCGGTGTTGTGAACCAAATGAAAGCCAAGTTCCTGCGTACAAGGAATAACGCAAATTGTGGACCTAAGGTTTTTCTCTTATCGAGCCAACCTTGTCTCAGTTTTCCTGTATCCGAATGCTGCTTCTTTTTATATTTATCAATATTCAGTGTTTACATCGCCCCTCAGAGGATAGTTTTCAAAGTTGAACACGAAAGATACTGTTGCAATGGAATGAACAAAGGAGCAGAAGATCCAGTTCAAAATCGCTAACAGCTCGGTATAAATCATTGCTAACTACGTAGAGCATTTCATCAGGTCACAAGTTAAAATCGTTCACACATGCACATTGCAAAAGTAAAGAACTGTTCGGACTTGGTATCTCAAGATTCATTATATCTTTTTTGGATTCAAGCGTGGATGCGCTTAGTCGCTACCACGGGGAGCCTCCTTGGCGTCAATGGCAGCCTCCTCACCCATGGCAGTCAGGATGATGACCACTGTCGCAATGTTAGTATCAAATTCTCTAAAAGTACTTTGGGATAGTTGAACTTACGGGTGTCCTTGCCCTCGTCCCAGAGCTCCTTAATCTTCTTGCCAACCTCACCCTCGGGGACCTTGACGTCCTCCTTGGTGTCACCACCGTCGGTCATCAGCGACAGGAAGTCATCATCACCAATGTCCAGCTGAAAACTTGTTAATGAATGGGCGTACAGACAATCCATCTATGGCTACTTACAAGCTGGTACTCGCGGCGAGAGACGTTGGGCACATCCATGTTGTGGGTGGAAGGGCACAGATCCTCAAGCTTCTTGCCGGTGAAGATGTCAATGGCGACCAGGTGGACCTTGGCGTGACCGTGCTTGCCGGTCTTGGAGGTCGACATGTCAACGATCTTGCAGGGACGGCCCTTGATGACGACGTGACCGTTCTTGCGCAGAGCAGAGCACTGCATGGGGAAGGTGGTCGAAGCGCCGGCGTCAACCGACTCGAACTGGTGATCGTGCTATGGAACATGACGCATTAGTGTCTGTAGTAACTACTAGGAGCGAATATCAAAGAGAAATCATGTGCTGGCTCGACATTCGGTATCGCACTCTGTTGTTTGTCGCTTGCTCGCCTGCCAGATGTACTTTAGCGCCAGCCTGGAGATGATGGGTCACGATCAATTTTTAACCAAAAACCCATTTTCCACGAAAGACGCTTTCGGTCATAAAAAATGTCATTTTGTCTGGTTCAATCGGGCCCATTGGCGTATGTATCGTATCTTGTGAATAGGGAATGACTTTGTATATCGATTTTGGCGTATGGCATACACAGGTTGATGTGCGGGGTGGCGTCAATTTGGAGGCGGGCAGAGCAAAACAACGAATGTCCAGGGACAATACCATGTATCTGTAGACGTGAAGACTGGTGGGAAATTAGTATCAAAGAACTTACATCGTCAGACATTGTGAATTGTGGTGAATAGAAGCTTAAGGGACAAGAAAAAAGAAAATAAGAGGAAGAAAGGAAATGGAGAGCGAAATTTTATTTAAAGAAAGGGAAGAAGGAGGAAAGGGCGGTGTGACTTTTGACGACGAAAAAAAAAATTTCTAAAACAGTGTACACTGTGCGCCTAAGTATCTGCACTTCAGGAACAGGGCCTTGTTAGAGTGGCTTAATTCTTTCTTGCGTTTTTCTTTCCTAGGAGGGCTTTCCGTATGCCTTGATTGGTCAAGGCTTGATTTTTCTCGCTACTGCCAACGTTTTGAGGGCCCAGAAGGACTTGGCCGTATCCTGCTTGCTAACGCCGCAGCTTGTCTGAGTTGGCCTTGTTTTGTTTTCGTAGCATAGCGGCATGTCCTGTCCAAGTCGTATCATCTGATTGCAGGAAAACATGTCATGATGGCCGCTTCACTATAGTGGTTGCAGTTTCTGTTATTGGAGATATGCTACAAACACTACGTATTATGTGGTGTAGTGCAGCCCACATTACACACTCTACTTCTGTTGGTTTTGGGAACTTCAGGCGAGCCAAATCTACCAATTACCGCCTCTGATCTACCTCTCTAAAAAAAAAAAAAAAAGAACTTTATATATTTAGAAAGTAAAACAAGATAAACCAAAAATAAGAATTACTACTTATAGCTTTTATTCAATCATCACCACCTTACAGCAAGACAAATGCAGCAACTTTCAACGGCCAACAATGGCTAAAGTCAAAACCAGATACGATATAATAAGATACCAACGATCCATGTGCGAGTGACGCCACAGACACTGTGCCACCAAGTAGACTGGGGTTTTATGAGTTGCAGAATAGTTCAAAGTTTGCGACGGGGAGCCGTGCACGATAATTCTGTTGCTCGTTGGAAGTACAAGTTTTGTTGATAAGAATCGGTCTAGGCTTTCTTTGGCTTGTTGTATTTGGCTATTATGTATTTGGCTCGGCTAATTGGAATGCTATGGCCGAGGGGTTGTTGGAGTTGCGTCAGACAATGCGAGGGGCTCAACTGTCACAATAAGCCGTAAACAAAAGGTTGTCGAAAAAAAAAAAAAAAAAAAAAAAAGAACTCCATGTTGTTTCTATTACACCCTTCAATTTTGGTTGCGCATTGTTAGGGTTTGTTTTCACTCGCTGCCAAACCCTATTGGACCAAGAGAGTCCCCATGGTTGCATTTTAGAGTTTTAAGTGGTGCGCTATAAACAAACACCTAATCCTGAAAGCCACTTCAGCTACAAAGCTTCCTGTATATGTGCTTATAGTAAGAGCGCGCGCCATGCTTTGTCTTGATTTCATTGTGTAGCAATTGTTTGCGTTTTGTGGCGTGGCTGTTATTTCTCTGTCTTCTGTCTTCGTGCTCTGTTTGGTTTGGTCTCGCTTGTCTTTTCTTTATTTCAACTGCACGTCAGTCTTGCTATTTAAACCATGTGGCTTGATCGACTTGCCGCCCAGGCAAATCAATCGTCGTCACCGCTTCCGCCATCGCGACCGTACAACAACTCCAATTCTCTTCCGCCACGGACGTCAAGCACCTTTAGCCCGTATGTGACGTCGCAAAGATCGGCTTCTAATCAACACAAAGGCCCGGCCCTAGCCATTGGAACCAACGATTCCACAGTTTCTCTCTTGTCCCTGGCCCGAAAACAAAATGGAGGGACCCCAAAGCCAACATCGCCTGGCGCCAACAGCCCCGAAGTTCTCGTGGACCGATTACTTGAGATACAGCGAGACCCCGCCGATGCCATGATTGCTCCAGCGCATTCAATTACCGACGACGACCTCGAGATTGACTTTGATTTTGGCGGAATGTCTTTGTCCAAGTTTGCGGCTTCGGAGTTGCCACGAAAACAAAATGAGGCTCGGCCAGTGGTTGAATGTACGTGAATGCGCATATAGCAATTGTGTATGGCCCAATACTAACAGATATGCCAATGTAGACGACAAGGAAAAAGCTCGGTTCGACCAATTACATAAATCGATTGTTGACTGCGACAACGTTCTTAACTCTGTTGAGGCAAACCTAGAAAGCTTTCGAAGTGATCTCGAGTTTGTTTCGGCCGACATCGAGACACTACAAGCTCGGTCAATGGCTCTCAACTTCCGTCTCGAAAACCGCAAAGCTGTCGAAAAGGCCCTAGGACCCGTTGTTGAAGATCTCAGTGTTGCTCCGTCCGTTGTCGCAAAGATTTCGGAAGGGCCTATTGACGAAGCCTGGATCAAGGCCTTGCATGAAGTCGATCGGCGGGCATCGATGTACAAGAAGGAATCTAATAAGCAGGGCAAGGCATGGGAAGAGCTTGGCCCGTTACTTGAAAAGCTCGTTGCAAAGGTTGGCTTTAACCCAACAAGAGGTCTTGCTATTGTACTAACATTCTTTTTGCAGGCCATTGAGCGAATCAGAGATCACATCGTGACACAAATAAAATCGATCCGATCCCCTAATATAAACGCACAGATTCTCCAACAACAAAACTTTCTCAAGTTTAAGGATGGTTTTGCCTTTCTCTACAAATACAACTCAAAGCTTGGCGATGAAATCTGCCTTGCATACCAGAATACGATTCGGTGGTACTATCTCCACCACTTTACGCGGTACCAAAAGTCCCTGGATAAACTCACCATTCACATCTTTGACAAGAGCGACGCTATGGGTACGGAAGACTCGCGAAAGTCTTTGCTATCTGTGCCCTCAATACGGCAGCAGGCGCCTCCGCATGATACTTTCAACCTCGGCCGGAGAATCGAGCTTCTCAAGACCAACAACCAAACAGCTCTGTCATCATACCTTGCCGAAGAAACGCAGGGGTACCAGTATGCTGAAGTCCCGTTCCGAAACTTTAACCTGGCCTTGGTAGACAACGCCACGGCCGAATATACTTTCCTAGCGTCATTTTTCTCGCCGCCCATGTCGCTTAGCGCAGTGCAGAAGCATTTTGACTACATCTTCGAGCCAACCTTTGCCTTGGGTCAAACACTGGCACATAATGTGCTAGGCAATACATTTGATGCCCTTGGTCTTTTGCTTTGTATCCGGCTGAACCAGCACTTTGCATTTGAGCTCCAGCGACGTCGCGTGCCGGCTCTCGATGGTTACATTAACAAGACCAACATGATGCTTTGGCCGCGTTTGCAAAAGGTCATGGACTTCCACTCTGACTCTATCCATACACTCACTACGAGCCTGCCGTCGAAACCTAGCAGCTCTAACATGTCCTTTGCGCCACACATGATTACCCAGCGCTTTGGCCAGATTCTTCACGGTGTGCTGGCTCTTAGCTCGGAAGCGGCCGACGACGAGCCAGTTGTCACGAGTCTTGGACGCCTGCGTATGGAAGTTGAAACGTTTCTATCAAAGTATGCTCAAGTGCAGAGCGGCGGGGATCAGCGTAAGAGATCACGGTTTTTGTACAACAACTTTTCCCTTATTTCTACCATCATTAGCGACACTATTGGGAAGTTGGCCGAAGAGCAACAATCGCACTATGAGGGCTTGAAAACACAGTTCCAAGAGGGCCCATGATTTGAGATGTGATAGGCCTTGAGCTTTTTTTTTTTTTTTTTTTTTTT